>SNQJ01S0038771.1:164717-177213 GCA_010110895.2 Picea sitchensis | reverse complement strand
GATTATCACCATGCAACATTGGGATCATCACCAACTAATGCGCATTGTCCTTGTGATCATCACCAAACTAGCGCATTACTCATGATTCCCTGATCTCCTCCTCACTTCACTCTGTTTCAGTTAGTTAACTATAGAATGAGAGACTAGTTAACTCAGACTAGGTGGCAATTTACTCCCATAACTTCCTGAGAGACTAGACTAGGTGGCAATTTGCTCTCGTAATTGTTGGTGTGTGTCCAGATCACTCTAGACCACCACTATGGTGCATTGGATTCTCCTCAAGTGTGCATTAGTTGATTTATACCGAGTATATAATGTGTAAATTATCATTCATTCATTTGGTTAATGATAATTCTTCCATTCTTTATCTCCTGCTTCTCTTTTCTTATATTTTCTCTATAAATTATGTATGTCATTTTCTAGCTAGATCTATTTAGTGCAGGTTCAACACATTTACAGTTTCATGTATATTATTTCTTCTTCTAGGTCCCCATGTAGGAACGGTGTCTTCACATCCATATGTTCTCTTTCCAGATCGAATGTTGTAACCAAAGACATTAGTAATCTAATGGAAGTTAGTTTTTCAATAGGGGAAAAAACTCATCGAAGTCGACTCCCTCGACTTGGGAATAACTTTCGCTGTCAGTAGAGATTTGAACTTCTCGACTTGTCATGAGACATTCATCTTCTTCTTGAATACCCATTTGCTATAGATGGGCTTTCTTCCACTAGATAACTTGACTAAATCCCATGTCTCATTCTTTTGCAAGGATTCCATCTCTTCGACCATGTCATCCTTCTATATTTTACCCTCTGCCAAGTTGATTGCCTCACTCACCGATTTGGGCTCTTCGTTGATGGTAGTTAGCATGAATGCAGAATGGAATTCGGGCAAAATATACATTTCAACTAGTTTTCTTATTCTTTCTGACCTCCTTACCACCATAGTATATTGTTCCACCTCTTCCTCAGATTCAATCAAATCATATGAATCATCTTCTTCGTTCCTCGGTTCAAAAATGCACCATCTTAGGATTAATCTTGGTCTAAACAACTTCTTCAGGCATGGACTTACCTCCAACTTATTTGAAGACCACATCTCGACTGTACACTATTCTCCTTGATGTATGATCCCAAAGCTTATATCATTTCATTCCTTTTTTATATCCAATGAAAATACATTTGAATTCCTTCTTCTCCAGCTTGCTCCTCTTTTCCTTGGGAACATGCACAAATGGATCACAACCAAATACTTTGATATATGAAAACAAAGGCTTATTACCCAACCTTACCTCATGTGGAGTCATGTCGACTAGTGTCGATGAAGGAGAAATATTCACCAGATATCTTGCAGTGTCGACTGCCTCCGCCCATAATTCTTGTGCGAGCCCAACACCACTGAGCATGCTCTTTGTCTTATCCATCAACATTCTGTTCATTCTCTCAACAACTCCATTTTTCTATGGGGTATATGGTGTGGTATTTTAGCGTGCTATTCCTCACTACTTACAAAACTGATCAAATTCTTTTCCATAGAATTCACCACCATTTTCAGTTCTCAATACCTTAATTTTCTTATCTATCTAGTTTTCTACAAGAGCTTTAAAATATTTAAATTTCTCGAAAACATCTAATTTCTTACTTGGGAAATACATCCATGTCTTCTTGGAAAAATCATCTATGAAGGAGACATAATATAAGGATCCACCAAGTGTTACAAGGAAAATCACTCTATGGCATGGAGTAAATGACAACAGACAAAAATGACTGCAGAAATCAACTTTAATATCAAGTATGCTATATAAACAATCATGCTAACAAGACAAGATAAAGAGCCTACCTCGTCCAGACGTTCGATGAATTCCACCATTGAGCACTTGACTCAAATATATATACCTGCAACTTGTCCTCAACAACCAAGATACACAAACATATAGTGATAATATATAAACTTAACACATATAATAGCATAATCCATCAATATTCATAACAAATATGCCCATGGAATAATAATTCAAATATTTGCAAGACATTAATTGGACGAGAAAAAAGTATTTCTATTAAAATATCAACAACAGAAGTGTATGAATAGAAAACTTTTGTGTCAGCACGTCTCAGAACCGAGAAACTAAGTCCCCTCCAGTTGGGCCTCCACCAATTCAATCCTCCACCAAAGGCAAGCTCATATAAGAGAGACAATGAGGTTCTCCATCAAATAGGGAAGAGCTTGGGGCTAGACAATGTGTTCAGACTTAAAAGGAAAAAGGGATGCATACTTAATATAAAGTGAATAATTTCTCCATAGTAACATTGCTCTCAAAGTTAAATTCTTCTCTGCTTTTCCACAGCTTGGATATGGCCCATTTATAGCCTTCAAATGGAACTGAAAGGAAGAGTCAGAACGTTTCCAGTAAATGGAAGGTCAAGGATCACGGATCTTGTGACGTGACATGGAAACCCGACACCATTTTTTTAATTTTGGGCACAAAAATCGATGTACATGGGCTATAATGATTCAACTTGTGTATACGCATGTTGTATAGCTATTAGGGAGCGTATATGTGGAAAACTATTATTTTTAGCTCTGGGAATTACAAAAAGGGACTTCAAGTCTGCACAGGGAAATGGAAAATTCCTTCTGAGTAAGTTGCATGGAGTGAGGAAAATATTGCTATAACATGTTCCCCCTAATGTGTGAGGTCAGAGGAGTATTTGCGATGGCCGAAATACATTATAATTCCCATAAGTGGAGTAATGGAGACCCGACTGGATGAACTAGTTTCTCATAAGAATATTACAATCCATAATGACTTTGTGCACATGGCTGCCAATTTGAATTACAGTGCAGATCTATGTGGAAATCATGGCCATGAATAGGTAATACAAAGGTAGATACATGCCATAGGCTATCATAGTAACGAATAAGGCCCAGTGAAAACCAGTCCTAAAATCAATCTGAAGATATCTGTATATAATGAAGTACAATATGATCTCCCATGATCATTGAATTCATATAGGTACTAGTCTATTGAATGATAACAACAGCTCAGGAAAGCTGTGACTATGAACTGATGTCTTCAAGTCTTCTACACGATCCGACAAAGGTGTAAGTATACATCATGTGAATAAAGGAGTTGAAGTTGAACACAATGAGACTTCATTTGATTACCGGTCATTAAGGTATACCGTTAACAAACGTGAGACAACCTACCGATGTTGAAAGTAGGTATCAAGGCATCGAGTACATTCTTACAACTGTGAATAAAGGAGTTGAGGTTGAACACTTGAAGAATCCATCGATCATGAGACATTGATGTATTCTCAACTATCGATGGTGAGAGAACCTTCCACTGATGACTGCAAGCCTCTAGGTACTCATAGGACTCTAGGCCTTGTTTCGAGAATAGATGAGCTGAAGTCGATGGAAGGAGACCCGTTGAAAGGAGAGAATTAAGGCATCTATCATCACTCAAGATGAGGTACAAAGTAGTAGCTTGATGATTTGGAGGAACTCGGATGAAGAAAATTTTCATGAACCAACAACCCTGTGCGTCTTTCACATGCATCAGATGCAAACAGTGCACGAAAATACCCTCTGAATAGCAGCCAATAAGGAAAACTGCCGACAAAGTAAAGGAAACCACCAATAAGGATATTAACATCCAAGATATTGCATGAATCTCAATGTGTGAATAGATTTCTTGCCATCGAACACAAGGGAAACCCCCCAGTCAGTGACTAATAAGGAGATTTCAACTGTTGGGTTCAAGGTTATCTACCCATAATGAAAGTGGGATCGAGGTGCATGGTAGGAATACAACTTCATGTAACTTTGAGACACACTAAGGGTATGGACGACATGCAAAGTCAAGAATTCTGAGAAATGGATGACACATTATTATAAACATCCTTTGAACAAGAGCATGAGACATATGGAAGACTCTGGCATTATAGATTCAATGATGAAACTTTGTGATGCAGGAGGCACCAATCAAACTCTCCATAGCATCTGGAAGAGTAACCAGTCGGAGGAGTAAAATCTAAGTAATGAGCTTAGCTTCCTAAGTTCATGCTAAACCCAAACTTTGGATGACAAGTGGACTCAAAAGTTTGTGCTCTGTTCAAAGGCGACACAAATGCTACCAACATAAGATAATATTCTTTTCCTACCCATATTTTTTTTGTTTTTTCATAGACAAATGAATGCTATGATATAGAGGACGAAACGAGTGTCGCGAGTAAGAAACTAGTTCCAACAGTGGAACCTGCCTATGCTCAATGCAAGGGGGTGCATGCAGGATATGGACACTCGGGGGAATGTTTCTTCATAAGGTTCAGGGTATCAAGTTGCAAAGGATATAAACAAGTCTCTTCTTGGATGATGATGCAAATTGTTGGGGTAATAGGCTTATAATGCGAAAGCGGGAACTGGCAATAGGTTCAATACTGCAAGCAAGATAATGAGATGCAGTTACAACTTAACTCCAAAGAATGTCCTTTTTCATAAATTTAGTCTACTTGGTCTGAAAAAAGGGTTAAACCTACACCAAATAGACGTCCTTTCAAATCCAATTTACGAGTGTGAAAGAGACAAGTTCACTCAACAATATTTTTGCTTTTTGAGAGAGTCAGAAAAGAGCTTAAACAAGAATGGTGGGAGTCCCGGAGGTATAGGTCAACATGTTCATGAGTAAGAATATGAGGCTCAAATGAAAAGTCATATTGGATTTACAAGGGACTCTCGATCTTTACGAAATAATATCTGCATGGGCACCAAATGGAACAGAGGTTCTAACTAGGGTACCCATGTTTGGTAAGTCTCTACCATTCAATAACGACACTTCTAGTATTAGAAATAAGGTTTTGTGTCGCTAACAAATGGGTTCGTACCCAAGGCATATGAATTGCAGCTATAGGGTAAGTGTGCAAAACAAAGTGATGCCCTATCCTATATGTTGGTCAATGAAAATACTTGCCAAATCACAAACATGCGATATGACGCTAGAAACTGCAAGAATCCCTTGATAAAACCACCAAAACCAACTCCATCCACTGCACTATTAGTCCACTAGGCCAAAATATTAGCAAAAACTATGTAAAGTGGGTAAAATTTTTCTATAAATAGTAAAAATAACCAATTTTACTATACCATTTCACATTTTCACCCAAATAGTGCATTTTGGACCAAAATTGCCTACGACCTTCAAGTGCCAATTGTGGGAGCTACGGGCGACGAAATTAACAACCGTCTGGACCAAGTAAGTATTCTTTCCCTCCTCTTCATTTTTAGTGGATTAGAATTTGAAATTAGGTCTTACTTTTTGAGTATTTCAATGCGCAAATTAGGAATTAGGGTATACATGGGTTGTAGTTCATCGGGTCACATATACACAACCCTATACACAACTTTAAACAAAACATACCACGTATATGGAACCCTATATGTGACTGTGTAAATTGTAGCTCACGTATAAGTCCGTAACTTGGTTTTTAAAAGGAATTTGACTCAAAAATTGGATTTTCTTTGTAGGATGGTGTTGGAATGGAGATAAAGAGAGCATGAGGAAGTTTATGTTGTAGTGGAAAGAGATTCAGGGGCCCAATTAGCATTAAAAAGATGTTGTATTTATAAGTTTTGGGCTCTCAAAGGGATGAGGGTTCAATTGAGGCTACTCCAAATGCCGGTGAACTTTTGGGATCCAAATACAGAAGCCTTCAACCTCGATGGGAAACCATTGAGAATTGAAGTCGAGGATATATACTTTCTTACAGGGTTGTCGCGTCGGGGTGAGGTGGTGAAACTCAAAGCAGGGGAGCTGGGAGTGGCATGAACATAGAGAACTACATCACCACTCACTGTGTTGCAGGCATAGAAAAGGTAGGGATCCAACTCCCTATTTGGGTGATCAACAACCTGAGTTTAAATATCATCATTCTCGTGCTGACATAGATCACGGGGTCGACCTCGTTGCATCAGGCATCAAGGTCACTGATGATATACTCTATGGAGTGCTTATGACCCACAATATATGATTGGTGCACCTCACTACTGTCTACCATGAAGAGCAAGTTAGCAGACTGCAAATAGGGTAGGAAGAGGAACTTCAGGTTCACATCTATCTTGTGTAGTTTTTTCTTCGAGCAGGTTCTAAGATTGAGCTCTGGATTCGAGATCCTTCTGCATAGACTGCTCGATCTATCCATGTCATGGTGGACCGAGGTGATGAGGCGGTCAGGAGGTGGCAGGGTACCGACCCCCTACAACGATGATTTCTTCTTTTGGTTGCGTCGACAGGTGATAGCCCTAGAGGACTACCCTTATGCAGGGATTGACTTCAGAGGAGACGGGAAAACATGCCATTGTTGGACATATTGTCATTGATGTGTTTTCATTGATGTTAACAGTTGAATTCATTGTTATGTGATGATGAGTTTTATGATGAATTGTCATTGATGAAAAACAAGGTGCAAAAGAACATTAATCAAAGCTCAGAAGGAAAAGCGCATTGCAGAAACACTATCGGGATTGAAATCCCCACAGTAAAACTCCAAAAGAATCAAGGAGGAATTATGTCTACTGATATAGTTTTCGGAACAAACCAGGACCGTCATCTTGAGGGGAAGTCAGGGAAGAACTAAATCTCAACCAACAGATCTGAAGTAGGATCTTCGAAAGGTTTCCTAGTCGTTAAGATCAAGGAGGGACTTTAGATGAATTCTCGACCATCCGATCGAGTAAAGTGGAAGGATAGTATAAGCAAGGCCAAAGGCTCGAGATCCCGAATAGTCGAAGTCCTAAAGGCTGAAATGAATATGGATCATTGATCTAGAACTGATCATAGTCGTTGGATGAATCCAAGTGGAAGGATGGCGTAATCACTTCCATGTTGACCACTTCAACGCTCACCAACTCCTGTGAAAATTGGAGCAACAATTACTTGGACCTCCAAAGCCCCGAAATCACGAAGTCATGAAATTTCATCAACCGTTGGATCAGAGGAAGAGCAGGGAAATCTTGTCAACTGTTGATCTATTCAAAGCGCACCAAGGATGAAACTGGTCAACTCTGGTGCTAACCACTCTGGATAAAAAGAGACTATAATGGGTAAGTGTACCTGAAGGCTGAAGCCTCTAAGTAACGACAAGCGTTGATCTAGAGTGAAATATGATAACTGTCAGATCAAAGTTGTGTACCAGTAGTCAACTTTGGTGCTGACTACTCTAGAGAAATTAATCCAAGAATAGATAAATAAGCTATAAGAGCCATCGATCTAACAAAATAATAGGTCGTGATCGTTGAAGGATGAATTCAACAGAAAGCTACAACAGTCGTTAGATCTGGGAGTTGTAGAGGAAGATCGTCAGATCAACATCCGATTAAGTCTTGACCATCGGATATCAGTAAGGGTAGATCAACTACGGGGATCCATTGTGGGATCAAAGGGTTGATTTAACGATCGCACAAGTTTTGGTTCTACAATCCACACAGACCATCGATCATCACCTACAAATAGATCAACGGTTGGCATCGATCCCACTATCAATGAGCAGTTTCCATTGCAGAATTCGGGAAAGGGTTTAAACATTGTGCTATTCAAGACTCCACAATCCTTCTTAGCCATCTATCTTCACGATCGATTTAATAACAAGAGTTAGATCCAGAAGGAGGACATGTGAGACATTAGGAGATCCATGTTAGCAAGGACACGTGGCACAATCATATGGTGACAAGTGTCAAGGTCCAGTTGGCACTTTAGGTATACATAAGTCATGAATCTAGGAGACACGTGGAAACCACTCAACCAGTGACACAACAACAGTGACGTTAGCAAGCTACGTCACTCCGGGAGTATGTCCTTCGGGGATATCCAGTTTCTCCTACCAGCAACTACCCGAAGCATCGAAGGCCGAAGTTAATGTTGTCCGTTGATCTAAGATCCTTCGGGTTATCACATGACCATTAGATCAAGCATAGTGGAAGGATAGAGTAAGCATGAGATGCTAACCGATAACAAGTAGTCATCGTAGTTTTATGACTTATTCGATAGGTAAACACTCCTAAGGGATTGAATTACCTTAGATTTCTAGTAACCCAAAGTCTAGGAGTGCCGACGCTTTGAAGTAAGATCTAATCGTCCATCGAGAAGGAATATTCACAACCGAGATCCTAAAAACACACAATGAGAAGGCCATTAACAACACGTCTTATTGAGGTTGCGTAGAATGTCCACTCAACCATATATTAAGATAGAATCGCCAGATCTATGAGTAAATAGATAATACTTACTTTGGTGAAATTTGCTCTGGAGGAGTTGGAAAGATGCGAAAGTCGGAGTCTCGAAGCTCCGAATTCTCGAAGTAAACGGGAATCATCCAGTCAATTGAAGATTAAGTCATGGCCATCGATTTGTTTGAAACCTATGGGCAAGCCAAGATCGTCCATCTAACGGAAGAACGATTATCGACCATCCGATCTACTTTGACAAAATGTACTCCGGAAGGTTGAATGATTGCAAAGGATGGAAGTCCTAAAGGATGAAGTTACGAAGTAATGACATTCGTCCATCTCAACATGCAATTAATACATGACCGTTGATCTCGATAAGTGATTAAGAACTCGTTTGGATTAGCACCTGGTCACCACCTATGGTCGTATGGAATAGAGGTCCCGAAGAGTTTCTGTGCGAAATTTAACACATAGAATGAGAAATTTATCTCAGTCAAGAAGGAACGTTAAACCGAATAAGATCTCGACTTTATCCTGATATATCTTAAGTAATTAACTACATACTATACATTAGACAGATAATAAAAAAGGTTAGATCTGATCAACAAACATTGAAGAATGAAATAAAGAGGCATGGGATCGAGTTAAAAGAAATTGATCCATATGAGTGATCAATTTATGAAAAGCACTCTCACTAAATTGAAAAGCCTTCATGATAATGTTTGAATAATAATGGAGAAAAACAAATTTTATTGTTAATATTAATGAAGAGGTGTGATGGTCCAAACAAAGGGACACAATGCTTCATATCTCACACCAGCTAAAAGATTATATAAAAGAGAAAGAATGGTGATAAGAAAGCGTTTCTGTAGTCCATATTAGAAGATCAAAACAGTAGCAGAGTCCAAGAAGAAGAACTGATGATTCTTAGGAAGTGAGGGTGGAAGGGAGGAGCACAAAAGGATTCATACCCTTTACTAAGTAAAGTGTAATTTAAGGGAGTTGGTGTTTCCTAGGGTTGGTTCCCTAAAGACAAGGGAGTTGGTTCTTCCTAGGGTTGGTGCCCTAAAGACAAGGGAGTTGATGCTTCCTTGGGTTGATGCCATGAAGATAAGCGAGTTGGTGCTTCCTAGGGCTGGTTCACTAAATAAAAGGGAGTTGGTGCTTCCTAGGGTTGGTTCCTTGAAGAAGGGGATTGATGTCTCCTAGAGTTGGTGCTCTAATAGGGATTGGTGTCCTTCATTATTTATTTATAAAACCTTGTAATTTATGTTAATTATATATTTATAATTGATTTTAAATACAAGTCCATTGTTGATCTGTTATTGTAAATAATAAAATATCAAAGTAAATGCTAATTGTTGAAAAAGGTCAATACTGATTCACACCCCCCCCCTCAGTATTTCCAACAACCATTGCCACTAGGTTCCTTCTACGGAAACATAGGTATGAAACAATTTTCAAATATATTTTATTTTTTGTGCTTTTAAAAGAGAATAAAAACACAAATGTTTTTGGATGGTGTCAAGTATTTAACAAAAATATTTGTTTCGTAGATGTGGGTCCACGATGGTCAGATGGATTACCATGACACCGATGAAGGCATCAAGGGGATGAGCCAGCGAGAGGAGACTCAGAGAGAGTGCTTCAAAATGTCTAGGGAAAATTGTCTCATTTGACGCACATAATACCCATGGTTCAGGTAGAGGATCTGCCAGAGGCGATGCAACGACAGGTGTGGGTGTGCCATGTGTGTGGGTGTGACTCTTCTGTCATCTCGCAAACACCGTAGTATGCTATCATGACACACATATGGCTCCACAGGCATATATGTCATGGTTATTGTATCGATCAACTGTATATGTATTTTTAGGGTGTGAGCCCCAATTTTGTACTATAACACCATATTTTTTGGATAAATGAAATATAAAAAACATTGGTCTTTGGCTTTACTTATATTACAATGTGTACATTGGTGAATGTGTTTTCTTTACTTTAATTATGTGACAAATGCCAATCTAAAACATAATTAGCATATGCATTATATACATAATTAGAACTTCTAGGTATGTGATTATAAGTAATAAAATCAAAATGTCGTTCCAAAATTCATACCCGTAGGAATCGTCAAATGAGAGAAGGGTCTTGCATATGATAATTGTCGTTCAACTGACATACTACTAACTGGGAGTCCAGGTGAACTTCTAAAGAATGAATAGCATGTGAAATGGCATCACGTAAAATCCCTATAATGATGCTATATTCAACCACATTATTCATTGATGGTTATAGACAAACGCCACCTGAAGACACCACTTGACCCTTGGGTGAGTAAACAACCCAAGCGATGGAAGATAGGTTCCGCGTATGATGACTGGAACTGTCTACGAATACTAAGTAAACTGAATACTCCATTGAAATACTCCAACCAAGGGAAAACTCGATAAGCAAGTCGATGACAAAAAGGAAAATATATATACACTAGTATACACTAGTATATAAAGAGTTACGCCCAAGCTTGGGGCTCAAGCGTAATATATTTTCAAGTAGAGACCATTTCTGGGCTCATCCAACATATTCCCTTCGTAATATTCTAATTCGTAGGCTCCTTTTTCTAAGACATGTCGCACGATATAAGGACCGTACCGCATGGGGTTGAACTTGCCTACCCCCAGTGGTTCTTTCACTTGGTCATACAAGAGGGCCAAGTCATCCTTAGTGTATAGCCAAGGACAAACAAACTTATCATATTGGACCTTGACATGTCATTTATTCGCTTCGATAGTCGTAGAGGAATCTTGACTCTACTCATCTAGGCTCTCTAGGTGTATGAGGCGTTCTTCGAGATCGAAAGTGTCAGGTAGGAGCTTAACTACCAGTCTAAGAGAAGGGATTTTTTATTCAATAGGAATGATTGACTCCACACCATGTACTAACTAAAAAGGGGAAAAACAGGTGGAAGTCTTAACCGAGGTTTGGTGTGCCCAAAGTGCAGGGTACAAAATGAGATGCCAGTTAGATTTTCTATGGCTGATAGTTTTTTTGAAAATGGTCTTGAGAGACTTGTTCACGACCTCTACTTGTCCATTTTCCTGGGGGTAGTAAGAGGAAGAACTACCATGTTTAAACCCCAATTTTGATGCTAATTCTTTCATCACTTTGTTCTGAAAGAGATTGCCATGATCAATGACAATCTCACTTGGGATTCTGAACTGGGCTATAATTTGATTGAACACGAAAAATGCAACGGTCTTACCATCAGATTTAATTGTAGGCATGGCCTTGACTCACTTAGTAAAGTAGTCTACGAAGATGATAATATGGTGATGCCCCCCATTCGAAGTTGGGTTGCAATACACAAAATCCACCCCCCACTTGGTGAAGGGACCAATGGTGATGACTAGGTGAAGATGGGTTGGATGCGAGTGCATCTTCTGAGCGAACACTTGGCAAGGGTTACACTTCTTGACTGCTTTGACACAATCTTTAAAAATAGACGTCCAAAATTAACCGGCTCGAAAAATATTTTGGGCTGTTGCAAGCCTAGATAGATGACCACCAGAAGCCCCACTGTGACAGTCATTAAGAACGAACTCATACTCCTCATGAGTCAAGCAACGACGCAATATATTATCTACACCTCGATGATACAAAGTGTCTCCAATGATAAGGTAGTTCTTAGCTTGATATCGTATGTGTCATCGATCGTCTCTCAAAATATGTTGAGAGAACTTCAAGGTTTGAAGATAGATCAAAATGTCTCCATACCAGGGGTCCAAAGATGATACAAGGAAAATGTGTTCATCTGCAAATGAATCAAAGTGAATAACATTCTCATCGAACCGAGGGAAGTATGATATTAACTTGACAAAAGCTAGTGATTAAATTCTTGGAGTTTGTCGAAGAAAATCGAGATCAAACTCTTGCTAAATGACAATCCATTTATTATATTTTCCTCCTATGATATGCCTAGTAAGGATGTATTGAAATAGATTTACATCATCACTATGGTAGTTTTGCAAAGCAATCGTTTGTTGATACTGAGAGGGGGGTGAATCAGTATCAAGTACAATTTAAAACCTTTTTCAACTTATACTTAAACCATTCAACTATATCCAATGAGATCTGAACAATAGTATAAGAGTTACACCAATACACCACAATACACCATGCACAATATATGAGAAATAATCAATAGTTATTGTTCAAGGGAAGTAATGACTTCCAAAGGTAGCTACAACTTCCAAATGTAAAGGGAGGGATAAACCT
>SNQJ01S0038771.1:134690-155802 GCA_010110895.2 Picea sitchensis | reverse complement strand
ACACACACACACATATATTGAACAGATTCAGTTTTCAAGTCTGTTCTCGGGAAACTTATTCCCTTATTTGTCTCAAGTAATGCCCTGGATAGATCTCCCCACAGGGACACCCTTTTTGAAAGTTTATCCAAGGATCTTCTGAAGGATTTTATGGCATAAGTCTTAAAACCCTGCACGAGAGAGAATGGTCCTTTTAGATTTTGATATTTCGGTACTCGAAATACCCAAGGGCGAGTTCCCTTATACTCGCAAGTCTTGAAACCCCAACTTGAGAAATCCTGATGGAAGAAACCCCGAAATAAGATGAGCAGGTTTAAGAGTTGGTATTTCAGTGTTTCGGTATCTGGGAAAACCAAGGGCAAGTTCCCTTGTACTCATAAGTCCCGAAACCCCGACTTGCAAAATCTCGATGGAAGAAACCCTGAAATAAGATGAGCAGGTTTAGGAGTTGGTATTTCAGAGTTTTGGTATCCAAGAAATCCAAGGGTGAGTTCCCTTGTACTTGCAAGTCCCGAAATCCCGACATGTGAAATCCTGAAATGACAGCTTGTAGCTAAATCCCAATATTTCGGTGTTTCGATACCTGGAATACCCAAGGGTGAATTCCCTCGTACTCGCAAGTCCCAAAATATCGACTTGTGAAATACTGAAACAATAGCGTGTGGATAAGTTACGATATCTCGGCATTTCGATACCCGGAATACCCAAGGACGAGTTCCCTTGTACTCGCAAGTCCCGAAGTCCCGACTGGCGCAATCCTGAAAGAAGTGTGGAGAAGTTATTATATTTCAGTATTTCGGCACCCAGGGTACCTAAGTGCGGGCCCCATGTATTTGCCAGTCTCGAAAACCAAGTTTGTGAATTCCTAAAATAGGTTGAGTGATATAAATTTATATACATGTATGTAGGTTTCAGAGTTTCGGTTCCTGGGAAACCCAGGTGCGAGACCTCCTGTCGTCGCACATCCTGAAATCTCGATGGAGGAAATCCTGAAATAGTGGAGCATGTTTAGAGTTTGGTGTTTCAGAGTTTCGGCCCCTGGGAAACCCAGGTGCAAGACCTCCCGTCGTTGCACAACCCAAAATAGTGGAGCATGTTTAGATTTTGGTGTTTCAGAGTTTTGGCCCCCGGGAAACCCAAGTGCGAGACCTCCTGTTGTCGAACATCTCGAAATCCCGATGGAAGAAATCCTGAAATAGTGGAGTATGTTTAGAGTTTGGTGTTTAAGAGTTTTGGCCCCCAAGAAACCCAGGTGTGAGACCTCTTGTTATCGCACATCCGAAAATCCAGATTTGTGAATTCCCGAAATAGGTTGAGCGATATATATATATATGTATGTATGTATGTGGGTTTCGGAGTTTTGGCTCCCGGGAAACCCAAGTGCGAGACCTCCTGTTGTCGCACATCCCAAAATCCCAATGGAGGAAACCCTAAAGGGTAGAGTACCAAACTTATTCTGGGTTGCTGTTAATATCGACAAGCGGTTAGGTCCATTTCAGGTTTCGGTCCTTCGAAAGTCAAGAGAGCAAGGGATCGCTTGCCTCATGACTCCCCGTATCGCGATAGTAGAAGTGCCTTCTCGGTAAGGACTGTGGGCATAGACACATTCATATGGGGGACTTTAAAGGGAAAGGAGGGTCTGGGATAGGCTCCTTAGAATCTCGGGGAGTGTTGTCGCTCAGGAATAAGGAAGGAAAACCGAAAATTTTCTAGCCCTGTGGTGGGTATGTTACATTGGAATAGTAAAAAAACCTAACTTGTAATAATCATAACTATGTACTTGTAATGAATAAATATATGAAAATATTACCCATTGTTCTTCAATGTATTTTGTGCAACTCCTCTAGATTTCACTACTTGGAACCTCTCAGAAAAGGATTTATAGAAAAAATGGCATACCTTGTTGAATTTTGGCTTATTCTAGAGAGTGAACTTGTAGAGCATGCCCCACATAGAATATGTTTTGTATGGATCTAAAAATTGTACACATAATACTATAGACCGTAATATAACCAATAAATTTGGTCTTACTAAATTTGGATCTATTATGAATAATTTATGACTTTTTTACCCGAAACCCCTGTTTTAGACAAGTTTCAAAACTAGCCACAAACCCTATTTTCCACGGCATGTAACTCCAAAAATGCAACTACAAACAAGATGAAATTTGTATCACAACTACTTGGATAAATTTCCTCAATGGATTTCCAATTTCACGGTCTGAATCATTCTAGAAAAACATTTATTGTGAAAATGGTGAGATGACCTATAAATAACATGCCTTAGAAAACATCATCAAAATAATTTATCCTCCCTTGAATTTCGACCTTCTTTACTTCACCTTCCCTCTGAAATTTGGCTTTTATATCCTTTTGTTACCTCTGTCACCTGTAGATATTCAATATGCTCAAGTGTGATTAAAATGAGAGAGTCTTGTCTCTTATTTATACTTTCATGTAGCTTCGTTAAGGGGTTACCTTTTAACCATCTTAACCCACTTTCCTTATTTTAGGGTTAACCCACTTCTAACCACTTGTCCACTTAGTAATTTATCTAGTAACTTTATTATTTAAAAAAAATATTTTGTATTCACTTTGACTTATAATACACTCATCACTTCTCTTTATTATTTACCTTCTAAACTCTATTAAACCACTTTAACTACTTTGACATTTTGAGGCTTCTAGATGACTCATGAGGGTTCTCCAACTTCACATGACGATAACTCTTTAACCATGAGGAATTATGTGACGTTTCACATACCACCAGAAATGGCATGACATGTACTATCCATATGGAATAGTATTATTTGAAAATATATCAAAACTCATACCATTATCTATCAAACAAACTTGGGTCCATTACCCAAACCTTTGTGCTACTAAAATTTTCTACCAGACTTTATTCAAGAGTTGACATCAATGAAAACCAACCCAAATAATCAACAATATCCCCCTTTGGTATTGATTGCAACACTCTAATTAAATATTAAAGTCATATCACTCATGCTCCCCCTGTGACCATCACTTCCCCTGGAACCATGTCTTTGTTCTCTTTCTCTAAGCCTACATCTGATAAATCTCTCCCCCTTTGTCATCAATGGAAAATATATCTTTCCTTATGAGGCTGCTCCCCCTAATTGAATTGTTCGTGGGGATACTCCCCCTAACTGAACTCTTCCTAAAACTAATCTCCCAACTTGAAATGTCCTCTTTATGGTTCTTCCTCATGTAGATATAAGACATATAAGATAAGAATTCAAAAACATTCATTTTGGAGTAGAAATTACTATGAGTCTCTAGTGAAGATACTCAAAAGATTCTCTTGGAAGCGGTTTTGTAAAGATGTATGCCACTTGTTCTTTTGTGCCCACATATTCAACTCTGATGTTCTTCTCTACAGCCTATTCCAGTAGAAAGTGATACTTTATTAGAATGTGCTTTGTCTTGGAGTTCATCAATGGGTTCTTTGAGATACATATGGCACTTGTATTATCACAATATATTGGAATGGGATCATCATACTCAACCTGCATATCTGTCAGAGTTTGTTTCATCAATAGAACCTGTGTACAACATGTTGTTGCTGCAATATATTTTTCCTCCACTGTAGATAAGGATATTGATGATTGTTTCTTGCTTAACCATGATACTAAACACTCACCCAAATAGAACATTTCTCCATTGGTGCTTCGTCGGTCATCAATGCAACCTACTCAATCTGCATCTGTGTAGGAAATAAGTGATAGATCATTTCCTTTTGGTACCATAATCCAAACTCTTTTGTTCCTTTGAGATATATGAAAATCCTCTTCACTGCTAATACATGTGATTCCCTTGGTGTTGCTTGAAATCGTTTCACTTGTCCAACTACCTGCATTACATATGGTCTAGATGCTGTCACATATAATAAGCTACCAATCGTTAACCTATATTGCATATGGTATGTAGACTTTGAATCATCGTCTTTGATAAACATGCAACTGGTTTTCATAGGAGCGGTAACTGGTTTGCAATATTCCATTCCAAACTTCTTTAGCATTTCTCTGATATACATAATTTGAGAAATAAAAATTCCTTTGTTGCTTTGACATATCTGAAGACCCAGAAATAAGGATAGTTCTCCGAGTAATGACATTTCCAATTCATTATGCATATCCTTTGCAAATTTATGGCTTAACCTGTCATCATTGCTTCCAAAAATAATATCATCAACATAAACTTCAATTAATAAAATACTATCTTGAGTTACCTTGATGTATAGTTTGTTGTCTACACTTCCTTTTCTAAGCCCTTAATAATGTAGATCTTTATCCAGTCTAGAGTACCATGCTCTAGGAGTCTGTTTTAGCCCATACAATGCCTTCTTCAATTTACACATAATATGCATTATATGACAACTGAAATCCTTCTGGTTGTTCAATGTATACTTCTTCTCCAAGTTCCCCATTTAGAAAAGTTGGTTTCACATCCATATGATACACTTTAATATTATTGAAGCATGTATAAGCTAGGAGCAATCAGATTGCTTCCATTCTAGCAACTAGAGCAAATGTCTCTTCAAAGTCGATTCATTCAACATGTGCGTATCCTTTACATACCAATCTAGATTTTTTCCTTGTAACTTGTCGATCTTCATTCAATTTATTTTTGAATACCCACTTTGTGTCAATAACATTCTTATTCTTTGGTCTTGGAACCAATTCCCAAGTGTCATTCTTTTCTATTTGATCCAATTATTCATCCATGGCTTTAGTCCAAAATTCATCCTTGTTGTCCTCTTCAAAACTGTGTGGTTCAATCATAGATGACAGTTCTAGGTGCATTTGTTTGAGTGAATGGATTCTTCTTCTAGTCTCAACTCTTGCATATTTGTTTATGATAATCTCATCTGAAGGATGATTCTTCTATACTCGTTTTCTAGGTGTCTTTAGAGGAGCTTGCTAAACTTGCTCTTCTACTTTTGTATGATCCTCTTCATCTTCCATTTATACTTCTTCTTCATCTTATGCTTCTTCTTTGTAAAGTTGTTACCTTGATTCATTTTCTTCTTCCTTTAATTCTCGTCCACCTGTTTCATCAATTGTTACATTGATGTTTTCCACAATTTTTTTCAATCTCAGATTGCAACACTTTTATTCTTTCCTTGTACTTGAGTAACCAACAAGTACTCCTTTTCCACACGAGATTCAAACTTTCCCATTCTGTCATCTTCTCTTTTTATGTAGAATTTGCTTCCAAACACTCTGAAGTGCTTCACATTTGTTGGTCTTCCTTTCCATAGATCGTAGGGATTTTTGTCAGTGTTGTTTTTGAGCATTAATCTATTTTGAATGTGAAATTCTATATGCATTGCATGTGTCCAAAATATATCTTTCAATTTGGAATCCATTAACATTGTTCAAGTCATTTATTGTATTGTCTTATTCTTTCTTTAAACAACTCCATTCTGTTGAGGTGTCCTAGCAACAAAGAATTGCCTTTTTATTCCATGCTTGTTGTAGTAGTCCATAAATTCATTTGAAGTGAACTCTCCTCCATTATTAGCTCTCAAACATTTGATTTTTGAATCCATTTCATTTTCAACCAATTCCTTGTAGACCTTGAAGTTTTCAAAAGCGTCTGACTTATTCCTGAGAAAGAAAACTGCATTCATTCTTGTATAATCATCAACTAATAACATGAATGATTTATCACCTTTTAAACCCTTTGTTGTATTTGGTCCAACTAGATTAATATGCACAATATCCAGTGGTATTATCATTGAATATTCTTTTGATTTAAACCTGGTCTTTGTTTTCTTTCATTGTTGACATTTCTTGCATAAAGTGTTGGTTGGTTTCGTAATCTGGGGAATTTCTCCAACTGCTTCATTTTTTCTGACTTTGACAAGGTTATCAAAGTGTATGTGACCCATTATTTTGTGCCATAGCCAAATTTCAGCTTCCTTTCCTAGACAACACTTTTCATTTCCAATTTCACTTGGTACATATATGTTTCTTGAAGTTCTTGCAGTTGTTGTAATCAATTTTCTTGAACCTTCTTTTCTTATCTCACACTTTTTTGAATCGAAAGTAACTTTATGACCTTGGTCACACATTTGAATCACACTTAGAATATTGTGTTTCATATATTCTACTAATAGAACATTTTATGTCGTGGTATTATTGTTTCCAATTATGACTGTGCCTTTTCCAATGATTTTAGCTAAATCATCATTTCCAAAGGAGACTGATCCATCTCTTTCCTTTCTTAATGTAAGAAACATGTCTTTATCACCTGTCATGTGTTTTGAACAACCATTGTCAACATACCAACCACATTTCTTCTTCTTAGCTTATAGAGCGAGTGTGCATTCTTCATTTCTATATTGATTATGTTTTCTTATCCATTTTCTCTTTTGAGGTTCTTGTCTATGACTGTCGTTTCTCTGTTGTGTTTCTCTAGGAGGAACTGTCATTCTGCAATATTTGGCCATGTGTCTAAAGTTCTTACACTTGTAACATTCCACTTCAGTGCTCAATGATTCAAACATGTTGTAACTTCTTCTTTGTGTTTCACTAGGCCTTCTTGGATAACCCTTTTGTGTATGACTTTCAAGGTTGTTTATGTTCCTGTTGTTAGCTCTACAATTCATAGATTTATGTCCAAAATTATTAAATGCATAACATAAACTAAAAAAGATAGTTTGATACCTGGGAGTTGAATATCTTCTGAAAGGAGTTGTTCTTCTTAATCCTTCTTCTTCCTAAGGCCTATATGTCGGTTGTTGTTTTTGAAATCTAAATCTTCTCGGTGGAGGAGTGTCCATGTAATATTCCTTGTAGATATTCCTATCCCTTTTGATTGTTTCTGCATATATTTTTGGATATGTTTATTTTTCTGTTGTTTTTTAGATTGATCCCTTTTCTGTCTGATTGTATCCAAGTTTGGACTTGTCATGATGAGGTTTTTGACTATTGATAATGTCATCCAAAACTTTTGAGTTGTTCTGCATATTTTTATTTCGAAGATCCTTTCTTAATGTGATAATCTTTTCTTCCACTTTTTCAATGATCATGTATCTTTCTTCTAGTTTTTCTTTGAGTGATTCTTCAATTCTTTTATCTTCTTCTATTTGAACCTTCAAATTTGTGATCACTTGTTCTAGTTCCTAAGTGTCTTATTTCTCGTCTAGTTCTACTTGTAGCTTCTTGTTTTTCCTCTTTTCTCTTCTTATAACTTATATGGAACACAAGAATTCTTCTCGATAGTCAAATTATTCTTCTTCATATTCTTCTTCAGTGTCTTCTTTGTCAGAGTCTTCTACTTCCATGAATAGAAATCTTTCTGTCTCACTGTCACTGACTTCATCTTCATCTGATGATGATATGTCTTCTTTGGTGCATAAGATTTTCTTGAAAACTTTCTTTGTGGTTCCTTTGCCTTTATATGTTTGTTTTCTATTTGAGTAATCTTCATCATTCCTCTTATTTTTCTTATGAGGACATTTGTTAGCAAAATGACCAATAACATCACAATTAAAATAAATCAAAGGAAATTTACCTCTATATATGTCATTGGTTCCCTTGTTCAATCTTCTGACGAAGTTGGCCACATATTCATCATCTTCTGAGATGTCACTGTTGTTGCTATGCTATTTTTCCTTTTTCTTTCCCTTTTGCTTTAACCTTTTAGATGCTTCTTTTATATCTGGATTTTCCTGTTCAGTTCTCATTTCATATGCTGGGAATATTCCATGTATTTCGTCCATGCTTATTGAGTCTAGATATGCTCTTTCTTCTAGTGTTGATATCTTAGGGTCAAATCTCATAGGAAGAGATCTTAGTAGCTTTTGAACAATTACAGATTCTTTGATTTCTTCTTCCAATCCTATTTGTTAAGCCCTAATATTGGCTCATTACCCCTTAATTGAGGCATATTATATTAGTAATATTATTTTATTTATGTCAGCTTTAGTCCATTAGTTGTAATTATACCTCCTAGTATCCTATATATACCAAGGAGACATTTTCATTTTGAATCATCTTGTACTTGAAAATTTAAGTGGGGTAAAAAGAGGTTGCCCCCTCGAAGAGGCTTATTATCTAAAATTATCTCTTTTTCAAGGCGTTGAGTACTTTTTCTTAGGTTTTTCTATGCTATATTGATATTTGGTTCTTAACACTATGATTCCATTTACTGTTGCATTGACTCGTAAGAAATAAGATGAAATATTCTCATATTCCTTCATCTTTAGTTGTTTGAGCTGACCTCTGTAAGTTTGAAGCTTTGCTGCTTTGAATTTTGAATCTCCTTAATAAATATTTTGAATTTTGTCCCAAATCTCTTTAGCGGATTTACAATGTATAACTTTGGTGAATACCAATTCACAAAGACCATTCAGAAGTGCATTTGTGGCTTTGAAATTATTTTGACTGAGTTTTATTATTCTTTCATTTGTCGGTGGAATTGTTGGTTCTTTGTATCCATCTATAATTGATTGTCAAATTTCAAATCCCCATGCCTGTATATATGTTTTCATCCTTCTCCCCCAAAATGCATACTTCTATCCATCAAACTGTGGTATTCCATTTTTATACATGTTGTTTCTCTTCATGATCCACCTTTCAATGGTTAAACTGATTTCTAAAGGAACCCTCTCTGATACCAATTGTTGGATTACTAAGAGGGGGGTGAATCAATAATAGATGAATTTAATCCCTTTTCACCATAAAATGCAAGTGTTATATCAATCTAGCATTATCATCCAATAATTTAAGAGTAAATAAACAATGTACAAATGAAGAATCATACACATACACAGTACACCAGTGTTTTTACATGGAAACCCAAAGCGGGAGAAAACCACAGAATGATTTTTCTTATATGTCTTGAAGAATTACATTCATTCGAAGCATCAACTTCCTTTGTTTTCCAGTTGCAACTGGAAGGAGGCTCCAACCCCTAGTTTCTCAGGCTACAGCCTGAGGGAATCTCCAACTCCCCAATTATTTGGCTACAACTAGAAGGAGGCCACAATCCCCTATGTTATCCGGCTACAACCAGAAGGTGGATACAACCACCTGTCCTTGCCTTGTCCAACCACCATGACGTAGAAGTAGAATGATGGAACCATTGTCACACTATCACTGTGAGATATACAACTGTAACAACATGTACCAATCAGCCTGTAATCAACTTGTACCATAAACAAGTGCATCAACCATGCATCAACCTATACCAAACAACCTGTAATCAACATGTACCATAAACAAGTGCATCAACCATGCTCCAAAATGTACCTCAACCTGTACCATGAAGGAGTGCATAAAGCATGTGCCAAATATGTACCAATCATTCCTCAAATACACATAAAATATGACTCATTAAGATGTCCCAACATCATCAACTATATGCCTCATGTAAGTGCCAACTCATCAACTACTTGTCTCAACCATGTACCCAACATGTACCTCAACCAAAGTCCCTCATCAATTTCATCATCCAAATATGATTTGTAACTTTGTAGTAGACCTGGTGTATATGATCACATACCTACAAACCTTCCTTAACTTTAACAACAAAAGACTAGCATTTCCATCAAACTTTACTTTAGTATCACATGACTAATTTTGGATTAGTCAAAAACTCTATCTTGCAATAATCATAACTATGTACTTGTAATGAATAAAGATATGAAAATGGTACACAATGTTCTTCAATGTATTTTATGCAATTCCTCCAGATTTCACTACTTGGAACCTCTCAAAAAAGGAGTTATAGAAGAAATGCCATACCTTGTTGAATTTTGGCTTATTATAGAGAGCGAACTTGTAGAGCATGCCCCGCATAGATATTTGTTGTATGGATTTGATAATTTTACACAGAATAATACAGACTGTACTATAACCAATACATTTGGTCCTACTAAATGTGTATCATTTATGAAGAAGTTATGACTTTTTTACCCGAAACACATGTTTTAGACAAGTTCCAGGACTAGCCACAAACCCTATTTTCCACGTCGTATAACTACAAAAATACAATGACCCACAAGCTAAAATTTGTATCACAACTACTTGGATATGTTTCCTCAATGGCCTCCCAATTGCATGGTCTGAATCATTCTAGAAAAAATGTTATTGTGAAAATGGTGAGATGACCTGTAAATAACATACCTTAGAAAGCATCATCAAAAGAATTTATCCTCCCTAGAATTTCAGCCTTATTTACTTAATATTCCCTCTAAAATTCGGCTTAGATATCCTTTGGTTACCTCAGTCACATCTAGATATTCAATATGCTCAAGTGTGATTAAAATGAGAGAACCTTGCCTCTTATTTATACTTTCATGTAGTTTCCTCATGGGGTTACCTTTTAACCATCTTAGCCCACTTTCCTTATTTTAGGGTTAACCCACTTCTAACCACTTGTCCACCTAGTAATTTCTTTATTAAATTTATTATTTAAACAATTTATTTTGTATTCACTTTGACTTATAGTACACTCATCACTTCACTTTATTATTTACCTTCTAATATCTCTTAAACTACTTTGACTACTTTGACCTTTTGGGGCTTCTAGATGACTCATGAGGGCTCTCCAACTTCACATGGCCATAACTCTCTAACTGTGAGGAGTTATGTGAAGTTTCAAAAACCACTGGAAATGGCATGACATGTACTATCCATCTGGAATAGCCTTACCTACAAATATATCAAAACTCATACCATTATCCATCAAACAAAATTGGGTCCATTACCCAAACCTTTGTGCTACTAAAATTTGCTACCCGGACTTTCTTCAAGGGTTGACATCAATGAAAACCAACCCAAATAATAAAAAATGGTTACTTTCTATATTTATATGATAAAGTTTGAAGGGCATGAGCTATCTATGTTTTTGAGGACTTATTCGTTTGATTGAGCCATCTGTTATTACTCTATGTTCACTATGTTTAAACCCTAAATACGATCTTGATATCGTTTCAATCTAGTTAAGGGTAGAAGAGACATCTATGTGTGCTTGGTCGATTGGGCTCGATTTGGCTCTATTTCTCGTTGGGAAATTTAAAAAAAAATAGAAGTATGTGCATGCTATTTTATGTGAAGCTTGGGCTCAGAGTTGCATGTTATTTGTTGGATGTTATTCAAATCAATTCTTATTTTGATTATATTTGAAGGACACTTGTGTGTGAATGGATTTGGGCCCGATTATGAGTTTAGATTATGAGTTTTGATGCCTAGATGATTATGGAGAACATTGTTTGAATAATGGAGAAATGGTGGTTAATATTGTGCATATTCTTATTTGATTTTAAAGAACAATAATTGGTTATAAACGGTTGAGATCACTGTCCATTTTCAATCAGTTTTAAAAGGAAAGGAGATTTATCATTGGAGTTATAGATGATCATGGATCAAAGGGTTATTATGTTCATCATATCGATTGCCATATTTTTTGAATGGACTGCTATATAAATATCATATAGATGCAAAGGCTATTATAAATGATTATTTCTGGGCATATGAATTGTTTTTTTTTAAATTCAACAAGCAATCTGTAAAAGAAGTGACAGTTTAGATGGTGGTTTTTAAAAGTGAATGTTGATTGAATTATGGAGGTTTGAACAAAGTTATGTTTGATTGTTTGATTTGATTTATATTTATATGAAAAATATCCATATTATATCCCTATCATGCTACCACTTTTCGCTCATTATATCCCCCTCATAATCTCAATATAATTTTGGCATCCCTGTTTTGCAAATAAATTAAAAGGGTTTGTGTAACAACAACAAAAGATATGACACAACAATGGTTAACAACTGATATTTTTGGTTTTTTATTACACAGTTAAATTGTTTAATGAATTATTGAGAAATATTCATGTAATTATCCCCTCTCATTATACCACCTTTCCCTCATTACACTCCCTCCATATGTTACATGAACCTTATCACCCCTTTTTCCCTTGAAAATTCTTAAATAGTTTTTATGGATGGATTTGCATGTATCTCATGTCAATTTCTGAGCCATTTATTATTTCATGCAGGCATAATGTCATGTCTAGTTTATTAAGGGCTTAGTTACTGACAAAATATTGCTACAAGATGAGTTTCTTCAGTAGGGGGAGCTATGGAAGAAATAATATAGGAAGAGGAAATTGGAATAGAGGGCCTATAAGGCCTATATCCTCCTTTCATTTTGATGTTGATCCCCAGGAATTGAACCAGTTGTTCCAAGATGGGTTCTTTAACTAGATCAAGCAAGGAATAGTACAAGATTGACCAAAGCGACCTCCCTTCCTTCCTCAGAACATCCCTGGTATTCATGTGCCTTCTCATGTGTCCATGCAACCAAAATTCGCTGCAAATCATGGATGGAAAGAGATTGTTAATTAGACTGTCTATCACCATTGTGGTTGGCCCAATTTGTCATTACCTCCTCCATGACCTATAAATTCTAATGTTTAGGTTGCCCTTGTGCATTCACCTATTCAATCCTCACATGCTAGTAAAAAGGCTTAAAATTGATGTCCCCCATGTGCAAGATAAAGGAAAAATTGTTTCCTCCCCTTCCTCTCCTTCAATTGACTCTTCAAAATCCATGTCCTCCCACATGCATATGAAGGATGATTGTTCTCATGTAATTAGTGAAATACAACCTCAAGGTTCAAATCAACCTCGGGCTAGTTCCGAAAAATCAAAAGGAGACAACAATGATAAAAGAAATATTGCCTCTCAGTGTGGCAAGTATGGATTTTAATTTATGTGCTTTTATGATTAAGTTGATAAAGACAGTGGTGTGAAGAAAGTTTGGACAACAAGCTCCTTTTTGGATAACATGGATTATGTGGATATTTATATATTTTTGGATATGATTTAAATTATTTCTAATATTTAAAGATTCAATTTTAAAGGTATCCAAGGGAGTTACAAGGGTGACATGTGTTGAATGATTATCCATTTGTGTTTTATTTTATAATTTGAAAAGAATAAAAGAAGGGAGTCACAAGGGGTCCCACCTACATAATTATTATTGATTAAAGACCCTTAACTATTATTATTATTATTATTTCTCCTAAAGTAAATTAGTTAAGTCAAACGAACTTAACTAAAGAAAGTAGTTGAACTACTTCAACTTATTTGGAAGGCATAAAAGATAAATAAGAAGAAGAAACAAAGGGACAAAAGAAGGGGAAGCAAGACTAAGTTTTTCTCTTTTGATTTCATGAGATAGTTTCAGTTTTCATTCATTCTTGAGTTATTTAAAGCCTAATTCTCTTTCTGACAGTAGGGTCCTATTATAGACAACAAGGTTCAAAACTGAACCAAATCATTCATATGTTTGTTTTATAGGTGTTGATCCATCCTTGAGATTTTGTGTATACTTGTCTATTTATGGATTGAGTTTCATAGTTGATAAAGGATATTTTGTAGAGTCAAATTGGGAGTAGTGTGTGGAAAGTTGATCTAGATTATAAATTTCATTTTTTACTTCTTGTCAGATTCCTTTTGCATGGTGTTCATCGGGGATCTCTAAATTAGACTTTGGTCCATGCCCTCACTTGATTTTTGTAAATAGAAAAACGCTTTTGATATCTCGGAATGAAATAAAGAAGATTGATATTCTGGCTCATTTGTGTGTATTATGACTTGGTTAATTTTTCTTTTGATCTCCATATTTACTTTCTGTAATCTACATATTTTTCAGAAACTTATGCTTTTTTGCAACATTTCTTTCATTAATAAATCAACCTAAACCCTTGTAATTAATACTTGTGGATTGGGAAAAAAAAATTCAGGCTATAAAAATAGGGTGACATTTCGAACTATCTTTCCCTAGACAAGAAATATTTGAAAATGATTGAGTAAGATAATTCATATCTTTCCTCAACATTTATTTAGTGACCATACTGGGGAGATCTTCAATATCTCTCTGGTTGATTGTATTCGTGATTTGTTGGTTTAATGAGAGGAGGGGGGCGGGTGAATCAGTAATAGAGCAATTTCATCCTTTTTAACCATATAATGCAAGTGTTATATCAATGTAGCATTATCATCAAATAATTGAAGAGTAAATAAACAATGAACAAATGAGAAATCATACACATACACAATACACCATTGTTTTTACGTGAAAACCCAAATTGGGAGAAAACCACATAATTATTTTTATTATATGTCTTTAAGAATTACATTCATTGTAAGGACCAACTTTCTTTGTTTTCCAGCAACAACTGGAAGGATGCTCCAACCCCCTAGTTTCTTAGGCTACAACCTGAGGGAAGCTCCCACTCCCCAATTCTATGGCTATACCCAGAAGGGGGATACAACCCTCTATGTTCTCCAGATACAACTAGAAGGTGGATACAACCACCTGTCCTTGCCCCATCCAACCACTCTGACATAGAAGTAGAATGATGGAACCATTGTCACACTATCACTGTGAGATATACTGTTGTAAACCTGTACCAATCAACCTACAATAAACATGTAATCAACCTGTAAAAAACCGTACCAATAACCTATGCCAACATGTACCATACATAAACCTGTACCTGAAGCTATACCACAAAAAGTGCATCAACCATACACCAACTGGTACCAAACAATCTGTAATGAACCCGTACAATAAACAAGTGCATCAACCATGCACCAACATATACCTCAACCTGTAACATGAAAAAATGCATCAACATGTTGATGGGTCATAAATCCCTTTAACTCAGTAGCAGGAACCAAACCTGCCACCGAGGCCCAATTAGACTTTGCAGCGTTTAATAGTGGAATGGTTTTCCAGATTTTTCAATCCGGCCAAAATAACCGATGGGATTTATGTTTTCTTGAGAAGGCTTTCTCCTTCGATTCAGACATTCTCTTTTTGTATTTTCTCTTAGGTGGGAATGATATAAAATAGGGTCGGTATAAACCAACCAAGAAACAAAATGGGAACAAACTTTAACTACTGGAGAAGAGGTTGAGCTTGGGATAACCCTTACACCCTAGCATGCGGACAATGATCATCTACCACATGCCTAGTACTAATACGTTAATCATGCAGGTATTTCGATTACTGACTGAGATACAATTTATCAGAAATAAAACATGCATGTGGTAAACAATGGCAAGTAAAACAATTCACTCAAATCTAATCATCAATCACATAATAACACAACGATTAATTTTCATCATTAAATAAAGAACTATAAAACATTGCATTAGATAACTTATCAATAGAATTAATAGCTTTTACTCGTTATTGCATCCATTCACGAGATGAAATAGGAAATAATTATTCTCCACATCCAATCATACATGCATTTGATGAAAACACAACTTGTCTCTGGTCCAAAAGGACTTACCCATTAAAGGAAGCTCTGAAATATTTCTTAACAAAACCAAAATGAGATTTTATTGCAACAACCATCGACCGTTAACTAATCAGTCAATGCTCCTATTTATAACATTAAATTAACTAAAAATAATGGCTAAAGTACAGATAAGTAAAAGGCAAATCACCATGTGTCATTTTCTCCTATCAGTTTGTCTAAGATTCATCTCAAGATATCACTTAAGAGGGTGAATCTTCTCATACTCTGACCACTTGATGAACAGATCCTCACAGGTGTTGGCATATGGGAATCTATGATGTTCCATCGAGGCCACACAAATCTCTCTTATCTCTACCGCATGTGCCTGATACTTGACTAGACTGGCACTTAACTGTTGCAGCATAGCCTGAGATTTGATCAGGTGTTCCATAAACTGTCGCACCTGACTTGGCGCCATGTCTTCCATCTTTGCTATTTCTTTGGCCCATTCTGAGTCTTGCTCGATGTGTGATTTGACTATTTTGCGCAAGTCGACAAAGTCATCGGGTGTGCCAAACTCAGGGAGTATAATGTCTTTCATCACTCGATTGATCTTGATCCAACTTCTCTCACACCTGACCCATTTCTCTTGGATTTCTCAATGAGGCTCCCAAGACATTTTTGTCCAATACTCGTCTGATTTCCTTATGCAATCAAGACTGCTTTCGTTCGACACCCGAATGTCGTGTTCTTTTGTATCTCGGTCCTGTTGGACTGCATCGATGTAGTCGATTCTCTCCATATCTTACTACAATTTATCGTACCACCTCTCCATATCTTTGCACAACACAAGTTCCATGAGGGTGTCTTCTTGGAGCTCGACTATCCTTGCAGTGAATAGGTTCCTCTTATCTGTAAATTTGTTGTAGGCCTCCTAGAATTCGCTCCTTAGGAACACCACAGCCTGTGTGGTGTCCTGATAGTATTTCGCCAACTGGCACAAATGTTCCAATTCCTTCAGGGCTATGGCCAACTTCTCTTCATCTCTTTTAGCTCTGTCCAGGTGGCATATGTGATTTCCATCCCTACGTCGATGAGTTCATACATCTTATCATGCTCTCTGTTAATGAGATGTTCCTCTGTAGTGATGATGATGGAGAGATCTAAAGTGATCCTCCTCTTCTTAGTGGTTCTTTGGATGATAGACTTCCTTTTTTTATCATAATCTATGACATGTATGTCGGCTACTTCGTCCATAGGTTTGGGGATTTGCTTATCCCCCCAAGTAAGTGTATTCCCCAGACTCCCGATGGTATATAATAATTCAAGACTGGGTTCTTGAACTTCATCTCTGTGTTCAGAAGGCTCGATTTCTATTTGTCCCTCGTCATGGGTTTGAGTACCGATTGAAATTGAAGCATCGAGGGTATTCTTGGTACTTACTTGATCCTTGGTTGTCGGGATGTTGGTTTCCTATTGTGGAGCCCCTTCCTTTGGTTTTCCCGACCCTTTCTCATCCTTCGGACTATTCACTTGAGTCTCTAGTGCATTGGGTAGCTGAGTGTCTAAGACACTTTTGACTTCTTGTTCCCTATGTTGAAGACCCTGAGCTTGAGTGTCGAGAATTGGGGAAGATGTCTTCTCTGGTTCCTTTTCTTATTTGATATGTATCGGGGTCACAAGAGATACCTCTAGGCTCTCATCATTATCATATATCTTTATCAGATCACTTAAGGGGTTTGATGCATTGGCACTCCCCAATGCTCTAATAGTCTCTAGCTGAGCCAAAACACTTGTCGACGATCTAGTCATTGGCGTTGTGAATTCAAGGTTATCTAACCCAGTAATTTCATCAAGGTATATGAATTCAGGGCCGCTTGGTCCCATCTATCCTTCATCCGGGTTGTCGATAGGGAGCCTTGCCACATTTATGATGTACGGTTCATATTGTAGCTGATCAATTATCCATTGTGCATGTTCTAAAATGAGTAACCCCCTCTCTCGTGTGTCCTGAGCCTCAAGGAGACTTATATATTGCATTAGGGTTACCCGTGAAATCTCTGTTGTTTCGACTGCTACCCGGGGGGGCTCTGCTACTTCTTTCGCTATCATTTCTTTCCTGGCCCCGAGGGCCCCTTGAGTCGATTGTTCTAGGATCAACATATGTTCATTGAGGTTCATGGCTCTGAACTTAGTCATATTAAGGCCGACCATCCTTGCCACCACTTCATCCTAGTATTGGGCATTTTCAGTGAAGACCTCATCTTCAAATTTATCATGGGTGTATTTCCAACAGGACGACACTTGCGATGCATGATTCAAGACTAGACCCCTTGGGTCATGTTTGTGGAAATAACCAGTCTGGAATCAGAACTCTAATTTTCCCAGTCCTTCCTTCTTTTCTTGAGCGGTGTCTCTTACTAGGTAGAAACCTATATGGAATCCATAAGGTATAAATGCCTGGTTCTTATCTTTAACCAGAGTAGCATTGTAACCTTGCAGGATGGTTTGGTAGAAGATTTCCCCTACAACAAGCTGGTTGGGGACATGTACTGGTAGGAGATGAGGTGCTCCAGTGGCCCTAAATACCCTAATATAGGTCTCATGTTTGTCCAGATACCAGTGACCAACCTTTTCTATCACCTTTTTTTTCATAGCCGATAACCTCAGGCACTCTTTCTTGAAAAGAATAAAATGAATGTGCATGATGAATTCATCGTAGATGAGGGAGTAGGATATTTTTTACCTGTTCTCCCATAAAATGCTGAAGTAAAAGTGAACCAGGAGTTTTGAGACATGCCAACTCAAGTTCATTCCAGCAAAGACATTTCTAGCGCACATGACGTCCAATAAATACGAAGCCATGTAAAAGGATGGAGTCTCTCCTTCTTTCGGCATCTGAGCCTGTTGTACGTAGATGCTCATATTCTTTGAAATGATTGCTCCCCAGTTGAATGATCTCTCAGAAATGGCCACTGTGTAAGATAGAGGCATCCATGCATATGAAAACCTGGAACAATCTTTCTCCCCATACAACCGACATATGAGGGCCATTAGATAGATATACAAATCCCTTAAGTTGGTCGTCTAGTACCATCCGAAGGCATGATTGGTTTACTTTTTATCTTATCTCCACCATGAAGCCATCACTCGATTGGTGTCATGGTGCTCGTATAATTTTACTACGAAATTGGTGTTCAGTTGCTCCTCTGAGTCTCTAAGCTTGTAATAACTTTGCACCGCTACCGGAAGGAAAAAACCTACACACTCACCATTGTCGTCATTGATCAGTCACTTCTATGTGTCCATGTGGTCAATGAGCCATTGCAATAGTTCTTTACAAGGAAACATCAAGGTTATGCTCGCTATCATGTGCAGGTATGACCATAGGTTATTTGGAAAAACTTCGTCATCAAGATTTCTCATGTCAAGGTCATTGTGCAAGATATATTTTGAGAATTCTTCCCGAATGATTTTCTTGAAGATTTCTCCCCAATGCGGGAGTACCGTCTTTCCCCCTATGTTTTCCTCTGTGTCTCCAAATATTGGAGGTTAAGTGAAAGCCTTCTTGGTAGATGTCCCAATGACTGGTTCTGGCCTTGGAGAAAGTTCTAATTGTTTTTCGGCCACTGGGAAAGAGCCTTCTCCTACTTCTAGTTCATTTAGCGTTGGTGTTCTCGGAGATCGCCTGGTAGTTGGTTTTCTTAGATACATTGTTAATGCAATCGAAACAATCCTTTAGGGCCTATGTACAGAGCGACATTGGATAAAAATGTATATATGAAGTGGAAACATGAAAAATCCAGACTGGTACATACCTCCAATGCTTGCTAAACCTTGTAGTTTGAAACTCACGGGATCTCAAAATATTTTGAATTGCTCATGTTGCTCCTTTGGATGCTCTGAAACTCCTTTTCATGCATAATGGTCTCGTTTAAAATGGCTAAAGAGAATTTAAACAGGGAAGAACTTACCGTGTCATATCAAGCAATTAATTCAGGTGATGAGTGAAATTCAAACAAATCTATCGTCGGCTCTCTGCAATTTAATTCATCGTGGGTTGACAGAAGAGGTGAGGAGGGTATGTGTTCTATCAGTAATTTAAAATGGGAATTTTATTTGCACACGAAGTAGCAACTAATGTGATATTTTGTATTAATTAGTCTCTTAAATACTTCGAATCTAAACATATGTAGCACTAAAACGTCCCATCATGTCGCTTTCCTAGTGGGTGGATTGGGGATCAATAATGTGTTATGATTGTTTTCGTTGATATCCTTTTGTGAAAAACCTCCGACACTGATCAATTTCATCATATGGTGCTAGCATGGAAAAACTAGCTTGGGACACATGGCAATGAAGACCGGTGACTTAACTCATGAGTATGAGTCAAAGTCGGGACTTTCTTCAAGTTGTGCATTCTTAAAATAAACCTATGATCGTTGATTACAAAAAGGTATCGGGGATCGGCGATCGGGGATAAACCTATCACGTATTTTCCTTTGGGTTAGCATCCTAGAAAAATTTTCGATGCCAAAACACTTTGGGAATCGGTGATTAGGGAAAACTCCTTAGCGTGGTCGCAATGTTCATCGTGATTCAGGTTTCTCCGATTCCAACAAGCGCGTCGGGTATCGGCTATCGACGATATCATTTCCTTTCCTTTTAAACATTACTTGCTTCACCTTTTACTGATGTCTAAAGGGGATCGATTGTCGGCGATCTCGAATGTGATACTTGTCATGAAACAAAACCTCCCTTTCACTAATACCAATGAAGATTGTCACTCGACGATTGTTTCTTTCTGAGTGTTTCCTTTTTACCCTTTAATTTCTTCTGATGTTGAATCTTTGAGCGCATCGGGTGAAGTGTTTTGGCTATTGATTCTTCATTTAAGTGTTAATACCCTTCTAGTTCATGGAATTTTAAGAGTTAAACAAACTTGAAAAGATAATGAGAAATAAGAGAACAAGTAAAGACAAAACATTTCTCAAAAGAAAATTTAATTCAACTTGTGCAAAGATTAAGTGGTACCCAAAAAGAAAAAAATTGACATAGGAATTTTAGGGTGTGTTGAGTTCTCAACAAATGGTGATTTACTGGGTGAAAGAAGAAATTATGTTCCTTCCTTGGGCTCAACTGATGAAATTTTTTATTAGGAACTTAACTGGTTTTCATCAGAGCCTCTTTTACCTTTGCATTTAGAATTTCCTCGATTGATGCATCTGGCCCTGCATGTGGGGTTTTTTAACCTTTATTACACCTTATTTTCTTGTAACCTTGACCTATGCCCTATTTTGACAAGAGTTTAGTAACACATTCACTAGCATTAGGCCTTTTAGTTATGCTCATTCATTTTATATGGTGTTGATTGTTGGTCACTATAATTTCTTAATTGATTCAAACAACCAAGTGATACATAAATTATCAACCCAGGGAAGTATTTTATTTCAAATATAACCACGCACTATATATGCTCAATTCCAAAAGCAACTTAGTGTTGTAGTAAAGAGACTTATACTAATCACACTTGCTTGAATGAACTGAAGTTCTGAATTAAATCACAGGAAAGTAACTTCCCTATTGCAAATATTTAAAGATTAATCTAAGAATCCTGGATTACATTAAAATAACACTTGCAATGGGAAAGAACAACTATTCTGCAATCAGAGAACAAGACCCTTACTCTCAAACAAAGACTTCAGTACTAACACTCTTTTATGAAAACAGTAATGCAGAAAACAATTAACTCTATCTAACAGAGAACAAAGCCACCTAGTTCCTTCCTTTCTAAGCAGGAGCCTTAAGCCTTATTT
>SNQJ01S0038771.1:110905-126237 GCA_010110895.2 Picea sitchensis | reverse complement strand
CACATTACAATTTGGAAGAAAATAGAATACGTCCCGCTCTCTGGAGTTGCTTCAATACATAAAACTTGGATCCCTCGAATGATGATTTCCTCTTATTTAAAGAGGAAATCCCTTCGATACAATTGATAAAAAATTATAGTGTGTATCTGAGTCCTATCTTTAGCCAGATCTTCTTTCTAATTCAGAACAGGCTATCCTAATCTTACGCAACATAAATGCTATTACAGAAGCTGACTGAGGTATTGTTGTTACGGCTGGTGTAACAACTTCTTCTCGTTGTTGTTGATGTTGTTTCAGCATCGCAATTCGCGGGCTATTTCAGCCATGTGAATTGCGCTCTGACTGTGTTGACCACTGACTGTAACGGCTTGTGTTTCAACATCGTTGGTTCTGGCAGTTTCCTCTGTGTTTCAGCATTTGCAACTCTGGACTGTGTAACAGCTCTGTGTTTCAGCATTTGCAACCTCAGACTGTATGACAGCTTTGTGTTTAGCATCAGTGGCCTCGAACTGTATGATAGCTCTGTGTTTCAGCAATTGCGACCTCGGACTGTATGACAGCTTCGTGTTTCAGCAACTGCGATCTCGGACTGTATGACAGCTTCGTGTTTCAGCAATTGCGACCTCGGGCTGTATAGCAGCTTCGTGTTTCAGCAATTGCGACCTCGGGTTGTATAGCAGTTATGTGTTTCAGCAACAACGACCTTGGACAGTTCTGTGTTTCAGCAATAGGCTTTAAGTGCTAATCTNGAGATGATCAGATAAAGTGATAGTATGAGTCTAAATGTAAGTGATCAAGAGTATAATGGTGGCAAAAAGTATAGGCAAAAAGGTGCATTGTGTGGTCCTAACATTTCTCTGCTACGAGCAAGCATCCATAGCCCCGACAGAGTTACCCCGACATCACAGACCTTTCTCTGCTACCAGCGAGCATGCATAGCCTCAGTGGAGATATATGCATACCCTCTCCTACTATGTGCTCATTTGATATAGTTGACTTGTATTTCGGTAGAATGCCCTAAGCGAGCGGGAAAGGAGGATGTTTGTTATTTGAAAACAATGAGATGCTTAAGGTGAAACTCACTAGCTCTATCTCTAAGGTGCATGTAGTGATTTCCTTCTTACCATATTTCCCTTAAGGTTTTACCAAAACACTAAGAAGACACTTATTCATTTCTCCAAAGTTGTCCATCTGCGTAGGTTAGATAGAGAATCCCTTGAAACAAATGGAGGTTCCTCAACGTTTCTTGTGTTTGTATGTGAGCATCAAGTTAGGAAGAGAGTTTTCTATGTCACATGATTTGAGGTCAACCATTGTCTTTCTAAACAAAATATTTCAAAAGCTTAGAAGAACGATCAAAAGATTAAAAAATGTATAAATGAAAAAAGACAAATTGACGCATCAAAAATGAACAAAAAATTTATTATATATATATATATTTAATGAAAATATTGTTTCAAGGCTTGGCCATTTACTGGGAGAGCATCATGTTTGCCCCTCAGATTTTGTAGTCGATATGTGCCTAACCCAATCTTCTCAGCCACCTGGAAAGGTTTGAGCCATAGATTCTGAAACTTAGAATGTTTTTTTTAGACTCATTTGCTCTGTCCCATTTCAGGACTAGGTCCCCTACCTCAAAAATATTCTCTTTAGCCTTATGCTTATCAAACTACCTTTTAATTATCTGTTGGTGGGATATGAATTTTGACTTAGCTTTCTCCCTTTCTTCTTCTAACATGAGCAAGGTGTCAATTCTTTTTTGTAAGATTGAGGAGGGATGCCCTCTAGACTCCTGAGCAAGTTGAAGAGATGGAAGATATAACACGTTTGGGAGAATGGATTCCTGTCCATATACTAGAAAGTATGGGGAATTCCATATCACTTCCTTGGGTGCAACTCTATCTTCCCATAAAGCGTTATGGGGTATATTATGCCAATTCCTCTGGTTGTCTGCAACTTTTTTCTTCAATATCCTCACTAGGTTATTATTAGTTGATTATGCCACTATGTTTCCCTATGGATAATAATTTGCAGAGTATCTAATTATGATTCATTTGTCTAGGGAAAACTCTGTTAATAAGGTGGAAGAAAAATAAGTTTCATTATCAAAAACAAGAACAAAAGGGACATCGAACCTTGTGATTAGTTGTTGTTTTATGAATTGGATTACCACCTTCTCCTTTACATGAGTCAGAGGGATGGCCTATACCCATTTCATGAAGTAGTCGGTGGGAGTAAGTATGTACTTATGTTGTTTTGAAGAACTTGGTGTAATTTCTCCTATGATATCTAACCCTCATTGCTCAAAAGGCCTAGAAATGGTCACCGGTTGGAGTGGGACTGCTTCTCTCTTCTCTCTCCCAATGCTTGTTTGACAATTTTTACAGTTTTTAGTGTATGTGTGAGCATCCTTGAACAAAGTGGGCCAATAATAGCCAGCTCTCAGTATCTTATGAGTGGTGGTGTCTCCTACAAAATGTCCACCAGCAGGGCCATCATGGAGCTCCTTTAGAACTTTGTCTGGATCTTCATGTTCGAGGCATATTAAAAGTACCCCATCATAATTAACCCAGAAGAGTACCGAATTTATGAGGCGATACTATGCATATTTTAACCTGAGAGCTCTCCTTTCTCTAGGTTTGAGGTTTTCTGGACAAGTCCCATGGTGTAGGATGTTGGTTGTGGAGTCTGATTATCTTCCTGATTCAGAGGTCTTTTGTTTTCAGCCATGTTTGTAACCCATGAATATTTTACACCCCAGAAGTATGTAAACTCTTCCACGGGGTCATTGTAAATGTAAATGTATATTGTAATTTCATTGTAAATCTGGACCGTTCATTATAAGGTCATAGATCTGACGGTAGAAGTTATGTTAGGTTTTTTTTCCCTAGAAGGAAACCCTCTTTTGTGAGGGAAATGTATTGCGGCTTTGAATGATTGGGAATATTATATTCTGAGACGAGAGACTGTGAGAGAAAGAAGAGGAAGTTACAATAGGTTTGTTGTAGGTTGTATCCCTTCATATGTTGGATAATAATAAAAGAAGGAGCTGGAAATTTCCCTGGTGGACTTATCCCACACTGGGTGAACCACATAAATCTGTGTCTCTATTGTATTGTGTATCTTCTGTGTTTTGTTTCCACATTTATTTTATTTTATTTCTCCATAGTCTTTTTTTTCTAACATAGGAGATAAGTCAGTTTCTCATACCAAGACTATTGTCTTGGGGAAATGTATGAAGCTTCACTACACCATAATTCCATTTCATACTCCCATCCGGGGTCTTCATTTACTTGGTTGTGAGCTTCAGCTGCCAATTTTCATAACCCTTGTCCTTTAACTAGTTTAGCAGGTTTTATGTCTAGATCAAATTCTTGGACTATTGCCATCTAGTTCCCTCTTCTTTCCCCCATATCTTTTTGAGTAAATAGGGATCAGACTGCGGGGTGAGGCACGATTACTTTGGTATGGTTCTTGAGGATGTAATATCTGAAATGTTTTACTGCTTTATAAACCACATAAGCGTGTTTATCTATAGAAGAATAATTGAGTTCAACACCTTGGAGGTTAGTACTGATGAACAATATTGGAGCTTCATTTTTTTCATCATCCATATAAGTTAATACCGTGGCTAACGATTGGTCGGAGGCAAAAGTATAAAGGAAGAAATCCTTGTTGAAATCGAGACTTCACAGCAGTGGGGCTTGAGATATTATAGTTTTCCGAAGAATGATTGCATAGCCTTTTTTTTGTGAGGTAATGAAAGTTGAGTTATAGCCTTTATCCTTTATGGATATATGTGAATGCCTGCTTGAGATATAATGTGACCTAACAAATTACCTTCCTCGACATCAAAAACAATTTTCTTAGGGTTTAAGGATATGCCATATTTCCTACACCTCTCGAAAATCTGGGTCAAGTGTTGGATGTGATATTCTCTGTTATTTGAATACACAGTCACGTCATCCAAGTAAAATACTACACACTTGTTGATCAATCCCTAAAATGCTACGTCCATGGCCCTCTGGAATTTTGCTCATGCATTGATTAACCCCAACGACATGTGTTTGTAAGTGAAAGTTCCCCACTTGGTTCGGAAGGTAGTTTTCAAGTGGTATTCTTCTGAGACTAGAACTTGGTTGTAACCTGAGAAATCATCCAGTAAGGAGAAAATATCAAATCCAGACATGGTCTGCAAGAGCTTCTCCATCGGTGGGACTGGGTATTTTTCCTTTTCTGAAGCTCTATTAAGGTTTCTAAAATCTACGCATAGGTGATTCTCCCTAGACTTTTTCCTTACAGGAATCACATTTTCTACCCATTCAGAATGTCTAACCTGGAAGATAATTTTGGCATCTAACAGTTTCTTTAACTCCTAACACATGAGAGGCTCCAGGGATGGGTGATATTTTCTGATCTTATGTTGGAAGGGTTTCACTTCAGGTTTTAACGGGATAGTGTGTTGAATGATATAGGTATCATAAGTTTTCAGATATCAGTAGGACCATGCAAAGACATATTGATACTGTCTGAAGACTTTGAGATAGGCCTTCCTTTCCTCTCTAGATATTTTCTTGCCAAGGTTACATTTTTTGGGTTTTCCGGGGTTCCGAGATTTATAGTTTCATGCATGAGACATGAACTACCGTTATTTGCATTTTTTTACCCCTTAAATCTTTCTTTTCGGTCAAAAAGGTTTTCTAAATTAGCTATTCCAGTTGGTATCATGTGATACTTTGATTTGTCGATCGACGGATTTATATGAGGGTTGGTTTCTGTTGATTGTTCCTGGAATACTTCATCGTCAATAGCCAAATATTTAAAATTATCTTGGTTAGTTAGAAAGTTTATGATATATTCATCTCCTTCAAAGACCTTTTGATGCAGGGGCATTGTGAGCAAGCACAAAAGGCAGAAGACAGCCAAAAATGCACTAGCGCACATTTTGAAGAATGTTTTGAATTTGAATGAAAGGAGCATTTATGTAATAGCTAGGGAGATGTATTTGCATTTATGTTTTGAAGATTGTAAAATAGATCATGAGCATTGCTCTCATCTGTCAGATATGGAGGCATTTATTTGTATTGAATGTAAAGTAGGTAGCTTTTAATCTTGATTAGATAACTAGAATTGTGGGAGGGAAAATGGGTAAAAAGACACCTCGCTTGTATTAGAGGGGAACTTTTGTTCTAGTTGCAAGAACAAGCGAGCAAAGAAGGAAATCATGAGATGGTAAATTGTATAAGAAGATAGTTTTTAGAAATTATGTACATAAGCCTTTGGATTAATATAAGAAAGATTTGATCCAAGTTTTGTGTGTTGTGATGAATACTGTGTATATATTTTAAATGGTAGGTTACAGTTTTCTTACATTTTCTCTGCTATGCATTTGATTTAATGATGTGTGTATGTTCATGATTCTATGATGAATGCATGAAACCTGTGAAAGTAGAAGAATGAGTTTCAATTGTTTCTCTTCCTGAGAACTCCTGCAAAGAGTGCAGTGGAGAGTTGACATAGAGTGCGTTGAAAGGGTTCTGATTTTTATCTCAGAAAGCTCAGGAGGGAGAACGTTGTTCTTATACCAGTAGAAGTGTGAGTGAAGCATAGAGTCATGCAAGGAGTGCACAGGCCAAAGGAGGAATCAAAATGCTTTAGTCCCATAGAGTGGTTGGAGAAAATTTGTTGCGAAGAGTGCACAAAGCTAACATCATGTATAACTAAAGGTTATCGCAGAAACATGCTAAGTATGTGTGTAGGGATTCTTTTAATCTGGAAGCTAGAAATGAAATCTAAGCTCAGGAGGGTTAGATCCTTTGAATAGCTCAAAGGAAAGCTAAGATCAAGGTCACGTGAATCTCTAAGGGAAAACAGATTAACGACGGGGAGAATGTCTAGCAAATCATCGAACCTCGAATGAATGGTGGAGAACTTTGAGGGAGAAGTCCCGATTCACTGAGATTCCTCTGATCAAGCAAATATGCAAGGGAGGTTGTGGCAGGAGTCACTTAATGTATGAAAAATTAGTGGTGATAAAGGTCATGGATCAAAATCCGATCTGGGCCATTGGTTTACTTTAGGATTTTGGGGATCGCAGGTCGAGAGGACAGGGCTCGGAATTGGTTTCCCAATCCATGAACCACGAAAGCTAAGGAGCCATCAGTACCATTAGATGTCATGCATCATGGGCCATTGATTTTTATTAGATGAAATTTGGGTGTCGACCACCAAAATCATGACAGGAGGCTTCTCCAGGCTCTCGATGAAGAATCACCGACTTAATCTGGACCGTCGGCTGGCGGGGGATCTGGACTGTAGATCCGAGTCATTGGATTTCGAAGGTCGGGGATTTAGAAAGAAATGAGCAGTTGTTCGCTGACTCCCCAAGTCACGAAAGCTAAAACGCTTGGAAGACTAGGACCAATTCCTATGGTAAGGTCATGTGGAGTGCATAGGAGTGAGGGCTAGCCTTTGGTAGGTCCTTGTCAAGTTTTAGATTTTGGGGGTCGGAGTGTTGGGATGCTTCATACAAGCATCCCTGAAATAGAAAAGTGCAAAGTGGTGATAGAGTTGGCATGAGGTCATATTGCGTGGTCGTGCGGGGAGGAGCTCGCACCTAGCTCTAGTTCATGCAGGCTAGGTTTGACAAAGGACCTGTGGTCGCATTGTAAGAGAGGGTCTCAATAGTGGACCTGAAAAACCATTTCGGTTTAGGAGGAGTGGAAGATCCGAAGACTGGGAGGTCAGTGGGATTTGCTGAGGTGGGGTCTGTGTCAAGTGGTATCAGAGCCTGCAATATTTGTTCATGTAAATGAAAGAAGACCGTGTAATTAGAATTCTGTGAGCAGATTTAAATAATGTCGCCAAGAAGGAGAGAAAGAGATATGCCCGATCCAGCTGTGGAAAGGGAAATGAGGAAACTTCATGCTTTATTAAATGCTATGGAGACAATATAGAGACGAGCTACTGATATTGGAGATGTTAGTGAAGTTGAACATGCAAAAGAAGCCAGAGCTAGAGAAGAAGAAGTTGCAGTCGAAGATGCTGTAGAGGAATGCCTATTCAGAGTTGTTGCAAGGATAGGTGCCAGGGAAAAAATGGAGATTCCAATGTACGAAGGAAACTTAGATGTTGAGGAGCTGCTTGATTAGTTTAGAGCTCTGGAAAAATACTTTGACTATGTGGATGTCGAAGAGGATAAGAAAGTTAATCATGCAGTCACTAGACTGAAAGGACATGCAACACTATGGTGGGATGAACTAAAGGTTGACAGGCATTGCAAAGGAAAACAAATAATCAAAAGCTGGGATAGGATGGTTGCAAAGATGAAATCCAAGTTTATACCCAGAGATTACCAAATCGATCTATTTCAGAGAATGAAGAATTTGAGACAGAAATGGATGACAGTGAAGGAATACACTGAAGAGTTCTATAGGATAAACATTAGAGAAGGTCATCGTGAGAGTGATGATGAAAAGGTTTCCAGATACATGAATGGTCTGAGATATGACATTCAGGATGAGATGAACATGGTAACAATCAAGAATGTAGAGGAGGCTTATCAGATTTCCCTGAAGGCAAAAGAAAAATTGACCCGTAAGCAAGGTTAGAGGGGCCGAGGCAGAAGTCAGAGCAGAGGCAAAACGGTTTCCCAGGACATAGTATAGAAGACCTATGGCGAAGAGAATAAACCCCATACTCAAATGGAAAGGGGAGGAAGTTCCCAAGGAAGGAAATACACTGATAGGATCACGTTTCCTTGAGCAAGAGGAAGAGGAAGAGGCCAAGGAGGTGAAATAAAATGTTTTGTCTGTGGAAAAATCAGACACAAATCTTTTGAGTGTCCCGATAGGAAAATAGATGGAGGCAAAGCTCACATTTCAGAAGCACAAAGTCAAAATTTTAAGGTAGAAGATGCAGAAGGTGGAAGGTCACTAATGATGAAGAAAATTATCCTAAATCCAGAGAAAGAGATCAAGAATCCAGTCCAGAGGAACAATTTGTTCAGAACTGCTTGTAAGACCAAGGATAGGGTATTGAAGGTAATAGTGGACAGTGGAAGCACAAATAATCTAGTATCCACAGAAATCATGGAGAAGCTAGATTTGGAAATAGTTACACATCCGAGCCCATATAAAGTTTCATGGCTACAAAAAGGACATCAGGTAACTGTCACTAAACAATGTTTAGTTGAATTTAAGATAGAGGGATATAAGGATGAAATTTTATGTGATGTTATTGCCATGGCTGTGTGTCATCTTTTGTTGGGGAGACCATGGAAATATGACAGGAATGTTGTTCATGATGGGAGAAAGAACACATATAACTTGGAGAAGAATGGTATAATGCATATGTTGCTGCCAATTAAGGATAAGGAGGTGAAAACAAAAGTGAGCAATACTATACTTCTCATGAGTGGGAAGGAGATTCTTGATGAAGTCAAGAAAGAAGAAGACATGTAGTTTGTTGTGGTAATAAAACCTAGAGTCATATTGACCAGTACCAAGATAGATGATTTACCTGAGGAAATTTAGGAACTGCTGAAGGAATTTGTTGATATAGTAGTGGACGAATTACCTTGTTCATTGCCACCCATCAGGAGCATAAGCCATCACATTGATCTTATACATGGGGCGAGTTTACCAAAAAAATAAATGTATAGATTGACGCCACGAGAAAATGAAGAAGTCAAAAGACAAGTCCAAGACTTGATGGACAAAGGATTGGTTAGAGAAAGCTTGATTCCATGCGCTGTACCTATAGTGCTAAGTCCAAATAAAGATGGTTGTTGGAGAATGTGTATAGACTCGAGGACCATAAATAAAATCACCATCAGGTATAGATTTCCTTTACCCAGGATGGATGACTTGATGGATTTCTTGAGTGGAACAAAGTTTTTTTCAAATATTGATTTGAAAAGTGGATATCATCAGATTAGAATGAGGGAAGGTGATGAGTGGAAGACAACATTCAAGACGAATGAAGGGTTGTATGAATGGCTTGTCATGCCATTTGGCTTGACGAATGTGCCCAGTACTTTTATGAGGCTGATGAATCAAGTCCTAAAAGATTTCATTGGTAAGTTTGTAATCGTGTATCTTGACGATATATTGATCTTCATTAAGACTGAGGAAGAACACCTAAAGCATTTAACTGCAGTAATGAGGAGGTTGCAGCAAGAGAAGTTTCTAATCAATCTGAAGAAATCATCTTTCATGAAGATGAAACTCATTTATTTGGGGTTCGTAATCTCTATGAATGATTTAAAAATGGATCCTGAAAAGGTAAGAGCGATCAAAGATTGGCCATCACCGAAGAGTAATTTTGAAGCCAGAAGCTTCCATGGACTTGCCAGTTTTTACAAGAAGTTCATTAGAAATTCCAGTGGGATATGTGCACCAATGATGGAAATATTCAATGTATGACAAGGAATTTTATGCAGTCATACAAGCCCTAAAAAAATGGAGGCATTACTTGGTTTCGAAAGAGTTTGTCTTATATAGCAATAACCATGCTTTACAATTCATAACTCGAAAGGAGAAATTGAACTAGAAACATGCAAATTGGGTTGAATACATGCATAATTTTACTTTTGTTATAAAGCATATTTCTGGAATTGCTAACAAAGTTGTTGATGCTTTGAGCAGGAAATGTTTGACTCTGCAAGAGTTCAGAGTGAAGACCTTAGGTTTTGATAACCTCAAGGAAATGTACAGAAATGATGCAGATTTTAAAGAAGCTTATGAAGCGTGTGAGAATCCAGTTCTCATGGATAGAAGCCAATGGACTGAATACTTGGTTTAGGATGGACTATTGTTCAAGGGTAACCAATTGTGTATACCGAAATGCTCTATGAGAGAGAACCTCTTGAAGGAAAAACATAGCGGAGGATTAGATGGACATTTCGGCCATGATAAGACTTTTGCACAATTGAATGGCTCATATTATTGGTCGGGGATGAGAATAGATGTAAAGAAATTCGTGAACAGGTGCATAAATTGCTAGCATGCCAAGGGGAAGAGACAGAATACAGGGTTGTATCAACCATTGCCAGTACCAGACAGGCTGTGGGACATGGTAAGCATTGATTTTGTGTTAGGACTGCCAAGGATGCAGAGGGGTTGTGATTCCATCTTCGTGGTAGTCGATAGATTATGTAAAATGACACATTTTATACCATGTCAGAAAACCAATGACACAACACATATTGCCAATCTATTTTTCAAGGAAGTTGTTAGACTTCACGGTTTACCCAAGAGTATTGTTTTAGATCGAGATACCAAATTTGTTGGTAATTTCTGGAGGACCCTATGGAAGAAGTTGAGAACAAATTTATCTTTTATCTCAACATACCATCCTCGGATAGATGGATAGACTGAGGCAGTGAATTAAAGTTTGGGAGATCTGTTGAGGAGTTTGGTGGCTGAACACCACAGCCAGTGGGACCAGATTCTTCCACAATTGGAATTTACATATAACGATTCACCCAACAAGAGTACAGGACAGAGCCCATTCTAGATAGTGTATGGAATGTAGCTGAGGGGAGTCTCTGATTTGAAATACTTAGAGAAGAACAAATTCAGGAGTGCTAGCGCAGAGGATTCTGTAGTAGAAATGCAGGAGCTCCACAGTGATATCAGAAAGTGATTAGAAAATTCCAACCAGGAATACAAGCATAGATCAGAACATCACAGGAGATAACATAATTTTGAAGTTGGTGATTTGGTTCTAGTGCATCTTAGAAGAGAAAGGTTCCCAAGGGGAACCTATAATAAGTTGAAGATGAAGAAACTTGGGCCATGTAAAACCTTAAGAAAGTTTGAGGCAAATGCTTATGAGATAGAATTGCCAGATAATGTGGTTATCTCACCCATATTTAACATAGAATATCTATATCCTTACATAACAGATGAAACGAAGCAATCAAAAGATCAAAAGGAAGTCCAATGGGTCAAATAGATGCCTATAGCTGAAAAGCCGCAAATGGAAATTATTATTGATTAGAGAGTTGGTAAGAAGACCCAGAGGAAGACATATTTTGAATACTTGGTGAAATGGAGGGGACACTCGATTGAAGATGCCAGTTGGGAAAGCGAAGGAGAAATCTAGAAATATGGACAGACGGTGTAGGAGCTCATGAATAGAAGTTCATGAAATTTTTCATCCAAGGGAGTATGATGTAGGAGCATCGTGAGCAAGTGCAAAAGGTGGAAGACAGGTGGAAATGCACCAACACACATTTTGAAGAATGTTTTGAATTTGAATGAAAGGAGCATTTATGTAATAGCTAGGGAGATGTATTTTCATTTATGTTTTGGAGATTGTAAAATAGATCATGAGCGTTGCTATCATCTGTCGGATATGGAGGCATTTATTTGTATTAAATGTAAAGTAGGTAGCTTTTAGTCTTGATTAGATAGCTAGAACTGTAGGAGGGAAAATGGGTAAAAAGACACCCTCGCTTGTATTAAAGGGGACCTTTTGTTCTAGTTGCAAGAACAGGCGAGCAGAAAAGGAAATCCTGAGATGGTAAATTATATAAGCAGACAGTTTTTAGAACTTATGTACAGAAGCCTTTGGATTAATATAAGAGAGCTTTGATCCAAGTTCTGTGTGTTGTGATGAATACTGTGTATATATTTTAAATGGTAGGTTATAGTTTGCTTACATTTTATCTGCTATGAATTTGGTTTAATGATGTGTGTATGTTCATGATTCTATGATGAATGCATGAAACTTGTGAAAGAAGAAATATGATTTTCAATTGTTTCTCTTCCTGAGAACTCCTGCAAAGAGTGCAGTGGAGAGTCTGCATAGAGTGCATTGACAGGGTTCTGATTTTTATCTTAGAAAGCTCAGGAGGGAGAACATTGTTCTTATACCAATAGAAGTGCGAGTGAATCATAGAGTCATGCAAGCAGTGCACAGGCTGAAGGAGGAATCAAAATTATTCAGTCCCACATAGTGGTTGGAGAAAAACTATTGCGAAGAGTTCACAGAGCTAACATCGTGTATAACTAAAGGTTATCGCGGAAACATGCTAAGTATGTGTGTAGGGATTCTTTGAATCTGGAAGCTATCTAAGAAATCTAAGCTCAGGAGGGTTAGAGCCTTTGAATAGATCGAAGGAAAGTTAAGATCAAGGTCATGTGAAGCTCTAAGGGAAAACAGATTAACGATGGGGAGAATGTCTAGCAGATCATTGAACCCTGAATGAACAGTGGAGAACTTCGAGGGAGAAGTCCCGATTCACCAAGAGCCCTCTGATTAAGAAAAGATACAAGGGAGATCATGGCAAGAGTCACTTAATGTATGAAAGCTCAAGAGTGATAGAGGCTGTGGATTGAAATCTGATCTGGGTCATTGGTTCACTTTAGGATTTCAGGGATCATAAGTCGAGAGGACAGGGCTTGGCATTGGTTTCCCAATCCCCGAAACACGAAAGCCGAGGAGCCATTAGGACCATTAGATCTCACATATTGTGGGTCATTGATTTTGGTCAGATGGAATTCGGTATTCAACCACCAGAATCACGAGAGGAGGCTTCTCCAGGTTGTCAATGAAGAATCACTGACCTAATCTGGACTGTCAATTGGTGGGGGATCTAGACCATAGATCTGGGTCATTGGATTTCGTAGGTCGGGGATTTAGAAAGGAAGAAGTGGATATTCGTCGACTCCCCAAGTTGTGAAAGCCAAAACGCTTGGAAGAATGGGTCTAGTTCCTATGGGAAGGTAGTGTGGAGTGCATAGGAGTGAGGGCTAGCCTTTGGTAGGCCCATGTCAAGTTTCAGATTTCGGGGGTCGGAGTGTTGGGGTGTTTCATACCAACATCCCCGAAATAGAAAAGTGTGAAGCACTGATAGAGTTTGGATGAGGTCATATTGCATGGTCGTGTGGGTAGGAGCTCGTGCCTAGTGCTATTTCATGTAGGCCGGGTTTGACAAAGGACTTGTGGTCATATTGTAAGAGAGGGTCTCAATAGTGGACTTGAAAAACCATTTCAGTTCAGGAGGAGTGGAAGATCCGAAGACCAGGAGGTCAGTGGGCTCTGCTGAGGTGTGGTCTATGTCACCTTCAAATTAGAAATGTTGTTGGGCAATGATGGTTTGTAGAGTAGCTCCATAGTGAACTAGGAGGCTTCATAATTTTCTAGAGGGGGCAACCTTGAGGCAATGGTGGCTAGAGAATCATCAAGAATATTCTTTTCTCTGGGAATCATTGTTATGTTGAAAGCTTCAAAATGATCTATTAGCCAGTGTACTTCATGTTGATAGTTATTTAGGTGTGGAGAATTGAAATGTATAATATTCCTAACTTATCTGGCAATGATTTAGACTCGGCAATGTTATTTGTGCATTTGATTTCTAGTCTACAGGATAGGAAATTTCTTTTTCCCTTCGGATCAACGAGGATACACCCTACCCCTGACCCTTCTTGTGATTTATATCCATCAAAATATAGGGTCCAAATTTGTGGGTAAAATTTATCATATCCTTTTTTCCTATTACTTTCCTCTTTTCCTTTTGTTTGTTCTGTGATTTCTAACGAAGGTTCCTAGAAGAAGAGGGTTTTTTCCACCACCATCGGCTATTCTTCATGAAAAATCATTTTGAAATTTTGAGTAAGAGGGACATCAGATGAGAGAGGGGTGAAGTTCATGAAGTAGGAATCACAAGAATAATTTCCTAGCATAGGGAAATCTGTCGATGAGGGTTCATTTAGGGTTTCTAGGTCAGTGACAGTATGTTTTAGATATCTTTCCCTATCAATTCTGATCATATTTCTGTGTCCCTTTAATGGTAGCCAAAGGTGCACCCAGTATGTAATAAAGTATCTGTTTAACTTATCATACCAATATCAGTTTAATAATAACCCATAATCTTCTGGGATATCTACTACAATGATGTCAATCACTTGCACAAATTTAGGATGTGTTGTTATTCTGATCATTACATCTTTGATTTCTCCCATGACTTTCACCTAGGTTATGTCTAGTTGTATTACGTGTTTGTCACTTTTGAGAGGGACTGCGCTTAGTTTTTTGCAAATAGATAATGGCATAACATTAGAATATGCTCCTGAATCGACCAAACAATTATGGAGATTTATGTTGAAGACTTCAAACGTTAAAAGGAACGGTGGGAAAAAAGGTGTTCCCTTCTTATCTTCAGAGCAGGCCTTCACAATTCGTTTACTCCCTAGATCTATGGGAGTTGGATTTCATCCCTAATCAGTTCTTGTTGTAGGATTTTCTATTGATTTCAAAGCTTGTAACAGGAATTCCTTTTGCTGAGGGATCCTGCATATGTCCATAACTAATATATTAGCCTTCAACTTCTTCAAATATTCTACTATGTTGTAATCCAACTTAGGTGATTCCTGTGTATGGATGTTTATGGGGTTTCTTTGGGGAGTGAAGGATGCTTTTGGGTGATCAGGAGCTGATCTCCCCCTCAATATTTGGGTCGTAATAAGGTTGTTTGAGATAGGTTTCCCCTTACTTCTTGTCTGCACAACTAAGACGTCTGTAGGTGGTTCTTAAACCTCAAACAGGTCATCGAAAGGCATAGCTAGGTCAGGATCCCATATCAACATGGTTGTTTCTTCTGGTTGAGCACTTTCCTCTTGATCAACAATAGTCATACTAGAGCTACTTAATTGTTCAGTCAGGGAGACTTAATCTAAAAATCGGTTGGCCATCAAATTCATGGCATGCACCCATTGATGTCAGTCTCTTTCAGAGTGGTTCTCTTGATGATAAGTGTAGAAAGAGTCGTATGCTACATTTCCCAGATCGATGTTTTGGTTGGTTGGGGGAGGTTCAATTGATTTGAACGGTGGGTTCCTTTTAAAGAAAGACTTATAGGGTCTTTGACCTTGATTTCCCTCCCCTTCACTTCTCTTCAAGTCTATGATTTTGTTTGATAGCTTTTTAACCATGCGTTGTAGGTCCTCTATGTCCCTACTTCCATTTTCATGAACTTTTTCTATTTTCTTTCCTGGGGGTATAGTAAGTAATATCCCTCTCCTAGGAGGAGGTTGAACTTATTTATTCATTAAAGAGACTTGGCCTTCTTTACATCCTTTCATGTTAAGAACCAAATATCAATATAGCATAGAAAAACCTCAAAAAAAGTACTCAACACCTTGAAAAAAGAGATAATTTCAGATAATAAGCCTCTTCGAGGGGGCAACCTCCTTTTACCCTACTTAAATGTTCAAGTACAAGATGATTCAAAATGAAAATGTCTCCTTGGTATATATAGGAGACTAGGAGGTATAATTAAAACTAATGGCCTAAAGCCGACATAAATAAAATAACATTACTAA
>SNQJ01S0038771.1:99076-110895 GCA_010110895.2 Picea sitchensis | reverse complement strand
TTTCTTTTCTTTCCTCCAATTGTTGAGGTGTCAACCTTGTAGGTTGAGGTGTTTTATAATAAGGAGCATTTTTCTCTCTATAAATGTTAGGATTGGTCCTTCTAGTAGCCATAGCCATATTTTTACTTTCAACATTTCTTGCCACCTTAAATGAATTCTCCAATGATTTGGGTTCCCAAAGGCGAACCTCATGTTGAATGTTATCTTTAAAGTTCCTATGAATACATCAATCAAGTGCTCATCTAGAATATCGGTTACCTTTATATTCAATCTTTGGAAGTTCTGAATGTGCTCGGTAACTGAACCCTTTTGCTTGAGATTTATCAATTGGCTAAAGAAGGTATTTCTCCTTGTATCCTCATAGTTTGCTATCATTTCTTCCATGAAAATTGTCCAAGTGATGAGTGATTTGCGAGAACAAAGCCATTGATACCATACAAATTGATTAGGTTCTAAATATAAAGAAGCAATTCATACCTTTTGTGTATGTGGCACATTATGGAGATCAAAGAATTTCTCCATCTGAAGTATCTTTCTGATTGGGTCCCTGCCATAAAAATTCCTCATATGAATCTTAGGAACGTGGTTGTACTTCAAACCAAAATTGGAGTTTCTCCATTCTTGATTCACCTTCCTTGTGTCCTCGTCATGAATTTCATGGGATGCATTTTCACTTTCAGGTGTCTTCTCTGTTATGAAAATTTTCAATACTTCCATGATCTCCCCTTTTAAACCCTCCATCATCTCTTGTAGTTCATATTTTGTTACTATCTTCATTTGTAAATTAGTTATGCCCGTACGCATTTCTTCACCTTCATCAAGAGTCCGAGTAGGATTTTCTGGAGGCTTATTTGTTGTAGAAGTTCCCTTTCTAGGTGGCATGTTGGCCAAGTATCACTTTTGAACCTTGATTTTGAGGTGGTTCTGCTAGACAATATTTCTTATGTTGTATCTCCCAAATTTCATCCCTTCTGGGTATGAAACTTTATTTTATGTAGTTCTTTGATATTTCTTCTCTGCAATGCCACAAGTCTGATCAAAATTGGATTTGCCAAGTGGAATTTACGGTAACTTCCCCACAACTTGCCTATTTTTGGCCTTTCCAGAAGATCTCACTTGTATAGTGTGCCCCACACAAAATAATTGATATAAAATTCTGAAAATCACACCAGAAATACTACAGACTGTCCATGATCCAATGAAACTAGTCCCACTCAATTTGTATACTCTAGGAAGAAGTTATGATTGTTTTACCTAGAACATCCTCTTGAGACTAGTCAATAGGACTAGTTAGATACCTTATCTTACACAGGGTGTATCTACAAATTTAAGATGACCCAGAAGCTAAAATTTTTACCATAGATACCTTACTAATTTTTGTAAATAGCCTCTAGATTTCAAGTTTGAAATGTTAAATAGAATTTTTTATAGCGAAAATTCCGCAATGACTCAGTTCAGAATGATTCCAGAACCCTATCTTGTACATGTTGTATCTCTGAAATTATAAGGTCTCAAGAGCTGAATTTTTAAACCAACGTACCTTGATCCATCTAATAAATATTCTCCAATCTGTTCCTTCTAAAACATTGTAGAAAACAAATTATAGAAAAAATTCCAAGTTGTCTCAGATGTAGCAGCGAAACCCCAAGACCTTGAGCTCTGATACCATATGTTAAGAACCAAATATCAATATAACATAGAAAAACCTCAGAAAAAGTACTCAATGCCTTGAAAAAGAGATAATTTAAGATAATAATCCTCTTCGAGGGGGAAACCTCCTTTTACCCCACTTAAATGTTCAAGTACAAGATGATTCAAATCTCTCGTAGTAGTTTCTTTTGCGAATTTATCTAAAAAGTCCTTTTGAAACATCGTCCAACTAGTTATAGACCCTACAAGCAAGTTGAAATACCACATGGAAGCTGAATTCTCAAACATGTAGGGGTATCCTTCATACTACATCTTCATGCTAGACATTCAGAAGTCTGATAGCTAGTATGAATTTCCTGATATGGTCTTCAGGCAATCCTGAGGTCTAGGGGTCAAAATTAGGGAGTAACTTCTCTGTGTGTTGGGGGAGGTTATGTACTCATCCAGGGATGTCCAAAGCATCCCTGGCCAACCAAGGTTGATTATTCTGAGGTGGGTTTTCCCCTTCTTCATTGTGGTCATGGTTATCTTCCATGTCTTCAAATCCCAAGTTAAACCCTTCTTCTTCTAAAAAATCGTCGGGCTCAGAGAAGTTACTGGACGGTGTTTTAGGAATTAGATTAAGAGGATGTTCTATTTCAATGAGGGAGAAATCTATTAGGTCTTCTACTATGTGCACAAAAACTTGGTCGGGGGTGTCGACCACTGGTCTTCTCACTTGTTTTCTTCGAGGAAGTATCGAGGCTAAGGATAACGCATTGATCTCCTCGGCGTATGCTCCTGTGATTCTTATAAATTGATTCAAATCCTCGTGAGGGAGAGCGTAAGGTATGTCCAGGTACAGGTGTTCTTCCTCGTGTTGGGGTGAGTTATTCGTTTTAGGAGTACTCAATGTGTGTAGGTTCTCTTGGGAATGACTTGCCATGCATGTGGGCTATTTTGAATCTACAGGTTGTCTAAAATATTATATGAAATATGTATTCAGCCATTCATTCTTTAGCCCCCCCTTCTAGCACCAATTCTATTGATGGGTCCTAAATCCCTTTAACTCAACAGCAGGAACCAAACCCACCACCGAGGCCCAATTATAATATTCAGTGTTTAATAGTGGAATGGTTCTACAGATTTTGTAATCCTACCAAAATAACCGATGGGATTTATGTTTTCTTGTGAAGGATTTCTCCTTTGGTTTAGATGTTCTCTTTTTGTATTTTCTCTTAGGTGGGATTGATATAAAATAGGGTCGGTATAAACCAACCAGGCAAAAAAATGGGAACAAACTTTAACTACTGGAGAAGAGGTTGGGCTTGGGATAACCCATACACCCTAGAATGCAGACCATGATCATCTACCATCGACCTAGTAATAATACGTTAACCGTGCAGGTATTCTGATTACTGACTGAGATACAATTTATCAAAAATAAAACATGCATTTGATAAACAATGGCAAGTAAAATAATTCACTCAACTTTAATCATCAATCACATAATAACACAATGATTAATTTTCATCATTAAAGAAAGAACTATAAAACATTGCATCATATAACTTATCTATAGAATTAATAGCTCTTACTCATTACTACATCCATTCATGAGATGAAATAGAAAATAATTCTTATCCACATCCAATCATACACACATTTGATAGAAACACAACTTGTCTATGGTCCAAAAGGACTTCTCCATTAAAGGCAGCTCCGAAATAGTTCTTAACAAAACCAAAATGAGAGTTTCTTGCAACAACCATTGACCCTTAACTAATCGGTTGATGCTCCTATTTATAACATAAAAGAAACTAAAAGAAACGGCTAAAGTGCACATAAGTAAAACAAAATTCTCCACGTGGCATTATCTCCTATCAGTTTGTCTAAGAGACATCTCAATATATAACTTAAGAGGGTTACTCTTCTTGTACTCTGACCACTTGATGAACAGATCCTCACAGGTGTTGGTTTATGGGAATTTATGTTGTTCCATCAGGGCCACTTAAATCTCTCTTATCTCTACTACATGTGCCTGATACTTGACTAGACTGGCACTTAATTGTTGTAGCATAGCCCGAGCTTTGATCGAGTGTTCCATAAACTGTTGCACCTGACCTGGCACCATGTCTACCACCTTTTCTATTTCTTCGGCCCATGTTGAGTCTTGCTCAATGTGTGATTTGACTATGTCGTGCAAGTCAAAAAAGTCATCAGGTGTGCCAAACACGGGGAGTTCGTTGTCTTTCATCACCCGATTGATCTTGATCCATTTTTTCTCACACCTGGCCCATTTCTCTTGGATTTCTCGGTGAGGCTCCCAAGCCATTTTTGTCCAATACTCGGTCGATTTCCTTATGCGATCAAGACTTCTTTCTTTCAACACCCGAATGTCGTGTTCTTCTATATCCTGACCCTATTGGACTACATCGATGTATTTGACTCTCTCCACATCTTTCTACACTTTCTCATACCACCGCTCCATATCTTTGCATGTCACAAGTACCATGAGGGTGTCTTCCTGGAGCTCGGATATCCTTTAAGTGAATAGGTTTCGCTCGTCTGTAAATTTGTTGTAGGCCTCTTGGAATTCACTCCTTAGGAACACCTCAGCTTGTGGGGTATCCTGATAGTATTTCACCAAGTGGCGCAAATGTTATAATTCCTTCAAGGTATAGGCCAACTCCTCTTCATCTCTTTTAGCTCTGTCTAGGGTGGCATCTATGAATTTCCATCCCTACGCCGATGAGTTTATACATCCTAGCATGATCTATTTTAATCAAATGTTCCTCCGTAGTGATGAGGATGGAGTGATATAAAGTGATCCTCCTCTTCTTGGTGGCTCTCTGGATGATAGCCTTCCTTTTTTTATCATAAGCTATAGCATGTATGTCGACTAATTCGTCCATAGGTTCAGGGATTTGTTGATATCCCCAGGTAAGTGTATTCCCTAGACTCCTGATGGTATATACTCATTCAATATTGGGTTCTTTAACTTCATCTCTATGTTCTAAAGGCCGAGCTTCTATCTGTCACTCATCATGGGTTTGAGTACCAATTGAAATTGAGGCATCAGGGGTATGCTCGATACTTACTTGATCCTTGGCTGACAAAATGTCGGTTTCTTACTATGGATCCCCTTCCTTTGATTTTCCCGACCCTTGATCATCCTTTAGACTGTCTTCTTGATTCTATAGTGCATTGCAAAGTTGAGTGTCTAAGACACTTTCAATTTCTTGTTTGCTCTATTGAATACCTTGAGATTGAGTGTCAGGAACTGGGGAAGATGTCTTCCTTGGTTACTTTTCTTCTTTGATATGTACCAGGGTCACAAGAGATACCTCTGGGCTCTCATCATCATCATATATCTTTATCATCTCAATTAAGGGGTTTGATGCACTAGTCCTCCCCAATGCTCTGGTATTATTTGGCTGAGCCAAAAAATATGCCGACGATCCGGTCGTTGGGGTTGTGAATTCAGGGTCATATAACCGAGTACTTTCATCAAGGTCTATGAATTTAGGGCCACTTGGTCTCATCTGTATTTCATCAGTGTTGTTGGCAGGGAGCCTTGCCACATTTATGATGTCTAGGTCATCTTGCAACTAATCAATTATCCATTGCGCATGTTCTAACATGAGTAACCCCCTCTCCCACACATCCTGAGCCTCAGAGAGACATATATATTTCATCGAGGTTACTCGGGGAATCTCTATTTTTTCGGTCACTACCTGGGGGGCCTCTGCTACTTCAGCCGCTAGAATTTCTTCCATGGTTCTGAGGGCCCCTTGAGACAATTTTTCTAGGATCATTGTCTGTTCATCTAGGCTCATGGCTCTAAACGTGGTCATCTTAGGGTCAACCATCCTTTCCACCACTTCATCCAGTCTTGGGAATTTTCAGTGAAGACCCCATCTTCTAATTTATCATGGGTGTATGGCCAGCAGGATGACACTTGAGATGCGTGCTCCAAGACTAGACCCCTTGGGTCAAGTTTGTGGAAATGATCAGTCTGGAATTAGAACTCCAATTGGCTCAGTCCTTCCTACTTGTCTTGAGTGGTGTCTTTTACTAGGTAGAAACCTATATGGAATCCATAAGGTATAAATGTCTGCTTCTTATCTTTCACTAGAGTAGCGTTGTAACCTTGCAAGATGGTCTAGTAGCAGATTTCCCCCACAAAAAGCTGGTTGGGGACATGTGTTGGTAGGATATGAAGTGATCCAGTGGCCCCGAATACCCTAATTTAGGTATCACATTTGTCCCAATACCAGTGACTGACCTTTTCTATTACCTCTTTTTCAGCAACCAATAACCTCAGGCACTCTTTCTTGAAAAGAATAAAATGAATGTGCGTGATGAATTCATCGTAGATGAGGGAGTAGTATTTTTTGTACCTATTCTCCCATAAAATGCTGAAGTAAACATGGACCATGATTTTTGATACATGCCAGCTCAAGTTCATGTTGGAAAATACATTTCTAGCACACATGACATCTAGTAAATATGAAGCCATGTAAAAGGATGGAGTCTCTCCTTCTTTCGATGTTTGAGCCTGTTGTATGCAGATACTTAGTTGCTTTGAAATGATGGCTCCCTAGTTGAACGCTCCCCCAAAAATGGCCACTGTGTAAGATAGAGGCATCCATTCCTCTGAAAACCTGGAACAATCTTTCTCCCCATACAACTGGCAGATGAGGTGCATTAGATAGATATACGACTCTTTTAAGTTGGTCATATGGTATGAGTTGGAGGTCTGATTGGTGTACTTTTTAAGTTCTCTCCATCATCAATCCATCACCCGACCGATGTTGTGGATCTCATAGAATTTTACGATGAAATCAGTGTTCAATCTCTTCTCTGGGTGTCTAAGCTTGTAATAACTCTGCACTTCTCATTGAAGGAAAACCCTGACACACTCACCATTGTCTTCATTGATCATGAACTTATGTGTGTCTGTGTGGTCGATGAGCCATTCAGTAGTTCTATAAAGGGAAACATTGGGGTTCTACTCACTACCATGTGCATGTACGACCGTCGGATATTTGTAAAAACTTCATCGTCAATCTTTCTCATGTCGCGGTTGTTGTGCGGGATATATTTCAGGAATTCTTCCTGGCGGATTTTCTTGAAGAGTTCTCCCCAATGTGGGAGTACCTCCTTGCCCCTCTGTGTTTTCCTCTATGTCTCCAAATTTAGGAGGTTGAGTGAAATCCTTCTTGGTATATGTCCTAATGATTGGTTCCAGCCTTAGAGAAAATTCTAATTGTTTTGCGGCCAGTAGGGAAGGGCCTTCTCCTACCTCTGGTTCCTTTAGCTTCGACATTCTTGGAGATCGCCTGGTAGTTGGTTTTATCAGAGGAATTCTTCCTGTAATAGAAACAATCCTTTAGGGCCTGTATACATAGTGACATTGGATAAAAATGTATATATGAAGTGAAAATGTAGAAAATCTAGACTGGTACATACCTGCAACGCTTGCTAAACCTTGTAGTTTGATACTCACAGGATCTCAGAAGCTTTTGAATTTCCCGTATTGATCCTATGGATGCTCTAAAACTCATTGGTGTACATAATGGTATCATTTACAATGGATCAGGAGAATTTAAATGGGGAAGAACTTACCATGTCGTATCAACCAATTAATTTGGCTGACGAGTGAAATTCAAATAAATCTACTGCCGAATCTCTGCAATTTAATTCATCGTGGGTTGATGGCGGAGGCACAGAGGGTGATGGTTTCTATCTATAATTTCAAATGCACTTTTGATTCACACACGAAGTAGCAACTAATGCAAGATTTGGAATTAATTAGTCTCTTAAATGCTCCAAATCTAAACATAGCTAGTGCTAAAACGTCCCATCATGTCGGTTTCCTAGTGGGTGGATCGAGGATTTACAATGTGTTATGAGTGTTTTCATTGATATCATTTTGCGAAAAACCTCCGATGCTGATTGATTTCATCGTATGGTGATGACGTGGAAAAATTGGCTTAGGACACATGGAAATGAAGACCGGTGACTTAATTCATGAGTATTAGTCAGAGTTGAGACTTTCTTCAAGTTGTGAATTCTTAAAATAAACATGGGATCATGAATGTTGAAAAGGTATCAGGGATCGGTGATCGAGGATAAACCTATCGCATATTTTACTTTGGGTTAGCGTCTTCGAAAAATTGTCGATGCCGAAACTCTTCGGGAATCAGTGATTGGGGAAAACTACTTAGCGTGGTCGCAATGTTCATCGTGATTCAGTTTTTTCCGATTTCGAAAAGCGCGTCGAGTATCGGCTATCGACAATATCATTTTATTTCCTTTTAAACGTTACTCCCTTCATATTTTACTGATTCTGAAAGGGGATTGACCATCGATGATCTCCATATGTGATACTTGTCGTGAAACAAAACTTCCCTTTTGCTGATACCGATGAATATCGACGCTCGGTGATTGAGGCTTTTCGAGTGTTTCCTTTTTACCCTTTAATTTCTTTCGATGCCAAATATTTGTGCACGTCAGGTGAAGTGTTTTGGCTGTTGATTCTTCATTTAAGTGTTAAGCCCCTTTTAGTTCATGGATTTTCAAGAGTTAAAAAAACCTGAAAAGATAATGAGAGATAAGAGAACAAGAAAAGACAAAACGTTTCTGAAAATAAAATTGAATTCAGACAGTGCAAATATTAAGTGGTACCCAAAAAGTGAAAAATTGACACAGGCTTTTTAGTGTGTGTTGAGTGCTCAACACAACCATGCACCAAACATGTACAAATAACCTATCAAAACAGCCTGTCCAAACAACCTATCAAAACAACCTGTCTCATCAATCTTATCAACCAAATTAGATATACTCACCAAAACAACTCTCAAAGATGTGCATAACAAAACAACTCATAATCATCACCAAGATCAATATGTTCTTCTAATAATATACCAAGAAAAGTATGCAACATCATCCATTAACTATGTGTCAATAATACTATTAACAAATGCGTCTAGCCATTTACCAAGTATGTACCAATCATGTATCAACTACTCATTAACTATGACTCATGAAGATGTACCAACATTGTTGGCACAGGGGAAGACCTAGGGTTCAATGCTACAACAATGCATCAACAAAACCCTAACTACTAGACCTTTTGACAACACCTGCGAAGTAGATGAAGTCTCACCCGAGGTCGAGGCAGGGGTGGTTGTAGGACTCAAGTGTTTACAACCTTACCCGGGACACAGATTTGTGATTATAATACTTAATAGAGAACTTAGCATCAATAGTTAATCAATATTCAACCAATAACTACTGTGCAGATAGAATAGAGGATCGCATCATTCACACTGATCTAATCTAATTAAGTACTTAGCACAAACAAATGGATCAGATATAGAAGAAGCAAGCACTAAGTACATTCATAGAAGTCATATCTAACATTCATAGTACAAATCATAAGTAGATCTATCAAAGCACTTAGCTAGAGATTCATAAACACATTAAGACAAGCACAAAGCATAAAAACAAAGTATTTACATGGTTCACCCCCACCCTGGGGCTACATCCACCAATTCTTATTCTTTATTTTCTTCAGTCAATTAGTTACGAGCACAAAGCCTCAAAACCCTTACTCTGCACAGGACAGAAGATCTGTGCAGCTCACTAGATCCTTCTTTCTTGTGTTCTAGCACTAAGCTTTCCCCAGTCTTGCTACAATGACTTGCACTTAACTCTACAAGTCTCACACAATATACACAAAGACTTACAGTTCTTGATCACACAGATCTAACTCTTGGCAGTTAGCCTCATCACATAGATTCCTTTCTCATATTCTTATTTACATTGCCTATACATCTATTTATACATACAAAATAGGCCTAAACATGGGCAAACCCATGGTCAGACATCCCAATCCTGTTACATAATCCCAAAAACCCACAAAGGAGCCAAAAATGGGTCGAGATCCCGTGATCTCTGTTTCGTCTTGCGCTCCTCTTTCGACAAGCTGTCGAAGTCCAAAATAGATCAACATGACCAAGAATCTCCCAAATCTTGGTCAAGGGCCAACAGGCCCCCAACACTCACCTGTGACTCATCTTGAGTCACTCTGGTCTGACTAGTTCTACCTTGAATGCCTCGAGCTTGGCTCGACCTACTTTGACCTACTGTTGTGATACAACCTCTTTCTTGGAGAACTCCTGGATTACTACATCGTTCATTGGCCCTTCTAGGTGTTTTTCTTCTGCATTAACAACCTATTCTAGCTCTTCTCCTCGGATATCGACCTATGTGAACAACTGATAGGCCTTATCTTGCACATATTGGAGTTGTTGAGTTACTTCTATAACTTTTCTTTGAATCATGGGATCTGTTGTTGGACGGTTCGCTGCTCTTGAGACCACTTCATTCTTTCTATAACTGACAGGGCCTTTAACAGTGCCTGTAGTATCTCTACATGTTTCTTTGCATCCTGGATCTACGACTCCAGTGCCTGCAATTACAAGTTCTCAGTGAGCTTCTCATACATTTGGGTACTGTGGTTACTCAATTGCTTGCACTCCCCGACAAGAGCCTTCAGTCTCTCAACTATGCTCCTGGTGATTGCTTCCCTTTGATCTCTTACATCTTGAGGGGTCTCAAGTATTGCATGTAGCTCCAAATATGCTATGCATTGTTGTAGCTATTGGATCACTTCTTCAAGTTGTACTATTTTCTTTGGAATTCTCTCTTTGGTTTCTTCGTCCTGCTAGGTTTGGGTGTATCCTGCGTAGTTTATGGACTGTCTATATCAGATATCTCCACAGGGTCTGCTGGAATGAGGAGGTTTGTCGACCAGTCCTTGGTGATATCCTCCAAGTCCTTTGTTAGCTTGTAGTAGGACTGAAGTTGTTTCTTATGCTCGTCAACATGCGTTGTGATATAAATGAAATGGCGGTCCATGCTGAACTTAATTAAAGCCCGAAACCTGTGTAAAGTATTCGGCATCATGTGAGGCTTGGACTGTATAGCTACCTTCAAATAGTTGGAGTATGTGTGAAATACAACATTGGACTGCCATTGTTTATTCATGTTGCTTGAATAACACAGTGTGCTGAAATTCGTAGCCAATGGTTCAAAGGGCCCGATGTTTGAGAAGGTCGCACCTTCTGACATTTCCCAGGCAATGGAAGCAATCAAGATCAATATCCAGTTGAAGTGGAATTCGTACCCTTGATCTTACACTTCTCTTCAGTCAAGTTCTAATTGGTTTACCAGGTACTTTGCCCAATTCATTTGTAGGCCTTTTGTGCACTTCCCTGTGAGGTTGACTACAAAACCAATCACTTGGGTGGGTTGGTTCTTGTGTACTAACTTACTTGCAATCATCTGATAGGTGAGGCACACTACACCACTCTTGATAGAATCTACCTTGTAGCCTCGCATTTGTTTCTCGACATCGTCGTAAGTGTCTTTGATCCTTTGGGCGAGAGTATGGTCCATGGATTTTCCAAGATAGAAATCTTGTGGGTTGGGTCCTTGCATGCTAAGCCCGGTGATTCGATTTATCAACATCATATCCAATTTTATGCGATGGTTTAACCATAGATAACCTCCATGGTAACAAGACAACAACATTTTGACACATGCATTCACCTCATGGTGTTGTCCGAAATGCAGAATCTTCATAATGTTCAACAAGGTGGATTGCGTGAGGTTGTGGGTCCATAACTGGGGGACTATCTTCAAATTATTCCTTTTAGTTTTATTCAAGTACTTATGTGGGGCTAACATGTTGTAGAATTTGTGATATCCCAGGTTGAAGTCACTAAACTTCAGCGCTGCGATCTTATCTTGGTCTGCTTGTACTGAGCCTATCCCCTTCGGGAGGTATGCAGTGACCAAGACGTACTCGAAATATCTAGGTATGATGTCATGGTTTAAAACACTGCTCAGAGGTGGTATATAGGTGATAATATGCTCATAATCAACTTATCATTCACGAGGTCATCCCTGTGCTTGGTGCATTTCTCATCAGATGGTCGGGATGGTCTGGCTCGAGAAGTGGATGGAGAAGATGGAAGTTCCCTCATGGATGATGCTTGTATGCCTGTAGACATTGACATGACTCTCTCAGTCATTAGTTCGATCAAAACTTCCTCAAAAACGCTTTCTGCAATGCTCAACTGGTCCAACATACATGCTCGGATTTAATAATCTTA
>SNQJ01S0038771.1:79610-99033 GCA_010110895.2 Picea sitchensis | reverse complement strand
CACGATCATCATGTTATAATCTCAACGTAGTCTACGGGCTCTAAATAGGTAACTCGAAAATGGTTCTCTTACAACAGGTATGAGTTCTTCATTAACTCGGTTCTGTCCATTATGGCGTGGTATCAATGATCGGATGGTGAGCTGGCTAGCCATAAATTCCTTTCTATCCATTCAGAGCATTGATCTAATGGATATAACATTCCCCAATGACTATATTGCTTCACCATGGCAAAGTTCCATGTGTCTCTATTCTAATATCCTAGCGAAGCTCCAAGTTTGCAAATTTTCCTTCTGTGAGGGTCCCTCTGAACTTTCTGTAACTTTTCAATCGTATCCCTATTCTTACTTATCTTTCTAGCCTTCTTTCCATTGAGCTTCATCTCGGTATGCCTTTTTCCATTATGATTCTTATTTTCTTTTAACATGGTTACTTCACGCTGTTGAAATTCTTTCTTAAGATTCAAGGGTGATACTTCTTCGTTGTCTTGGATAAGTACTTCAGTCTTCTGTGAGTCCTCTAATTTTCTTGCAACTTCGACATCTGGGCCTCTAGTGTGAAATAGCTTTGATATGTTCTCCTGTTCTTCAATCAAGTGTGCGATCCTTCTGGTCATGAAGTCTTTTAGCTCTTATTTCTTCTGTTCCAAAACTTCTTCTTCCTTTCGTCTGGCTTGATCTGTATCAATCCAAGGTTTTCCTAGTAACATGGTAAATGAGGTGTTGTCTTCAATAAATTTAATAATCTCAAAATCTTCTTTTGTCAAAGTTCCATTAACGTTCATAGGTATGTGAGCGAGCTTCCCACATAGGTTTATCATCTTTCCTCTGAATAGTCCTATTCCTCCTAATGAAGGAATCATAGAAGACTTCCCTATGGCTTCCCAAGTTCTTTCTATCATGATATTCAGCTGGTTTTATTCATCCAGAACACAGTCAATGTCGAAGTCTCATATTCTTACTTCAATGCATTCTTTTTCCTTGAATATTTCTGATAGTCTAACATATTGATGGTCATTCAAGGTTTCATTTATTTGTAGCAATACGTTCTTTGATTATTTCTGGGATTCTTCCATTTTTGGATCTGCCTTAGGTTTTTTTTTATTCAGATTCATTTCTTCCATCTTAGCAATCATTCTAGAGAAATCCAACACTTCATGGTCCATAGATTTACAACAAAGACAACCAGGTATTTTCCCAGGGCATTTCTTAGCAAGATGTCTCAGTCTTCTAAAACTATAACAAAGGATTAATCCTCTCTTTCTTTTAAATGATCCCCACCCTTTTCGGTACTGCGCACTAGGATCACAGTATCTAACCTGCAAAAAATTATTTCTAGGATCCTGCATCCATTTGTTAGTCTAAACATTCTTTTTATGCATAGGTATAACATATATTTCACTATTCTTATTAGATCTACTCATATCAAGCCTTCTTTCATCTATTAGTGCCCTAGTTTTCAAGCTAGAACAGAACCTATCAAACATACCTAAATCCATACTTTAGAAACAAAATTTTCCATTTATCTTACTTCTATAGAGCACAAAACTTCCAGATATAAAACTTTTCACTATTCTTACCTTTATCAGAGCACAGAGATTGCATATCTTACCTCTTTTAATCATAAATTCTCACTTTTACCTTTCTTAGAGCACAAAGATTTCAGATCTTTCTTTGCTCCTTCAGATCTGACCTCTTTATTTTAGCACAGGGCTTTATAAATCAAGTAGAATACTGCGCACTAGAGCAATAGATCTATGCACAGAGATTTCACAACTTCTGAATGAATCTTTGCACATAGCTTCTTCTTTCTCAGTTCCCAACAATCACAACTTCAGGTCCCACCAATGGAACCATTTGTTGGCATAAGGGAAGACCCAAGGTTCAACGCTACAACAATGCACCAACAAAACCCTAACTATCGACCCTTTCGGCAACACCTGTGAAGTAGATGAAGTCTCACCCAAGGTAGAGGCAGGGGTGGTTGCAGGACTCAAGTGTCTGGAACCTTAGTTGGGACACAGATATGTGATTATAATACTTAACAGAGCACTTATCATCAATAGTTCATCAATACTTAACCAATAAATACTGCGTAGATAGAACAGAGCATCACATCATTCACACTGATCTAATGTAATTAAGCACTTAGCACAAACAGATGGATTAGATCTAGTAGAACCAAGCATTAAGCACATTCATAGAAGTCAGATCTAACATTCATAGTACAAAGCATAAGTATATCTATCAAAGCACTTAGCTAGAGAGTCATAAACACATTAAGACAAGCATAAATCATAACAACACAACATTTATGTGGTTCACCACTACCTTGGGGATACATCCACCAATTCTTCTTCTTTATTGTCTTCAATCAATCAGTTACGAGCACAGATCCTCAAAACCCTTACTCTACACAGGACATAATATCTGTGCAACTTGCTAGATCCTTATTCCTTGCATTCTAGCACTAAGCCTTCCACAGTATTGCTACAATGACTTGCACTTAACTATGCAAGTCTCACACAATAGACACAAATCCTTACAGTTCTTGATCAGACAGATCCAAATCTTGGATTTTAGCCTCATCACATAGATTCCTTTCTCTTCTTCTTCTTTACATTGCCTATACATTTATTTATACATACAAAATAGGCCTAAACATGGTTAAACCCATGGGTTGACATCCCAATCCCGTTACATAGTCCCAAAAACCAAAAAAGGAGCCAAAAAGGGCCTGAGATCCCATGATCTCCACTTCGTCTTATGCTCCTCCTTCGAGAGGTTGTCGAAGTCCAAAATAGGTCAACATGACCAAGAATTTCCCAAATCTTGGTCAAGGGCCAACAAACATCATCAACTATACACCTCATGTATGTGCAAACTCATCAACTACCTGTCTCAACCATGTACCCAACATCTACCTCAAACAAAACACCTCATCAATTTCATCAACCAAATCTGTTTTATAACTTTGTAATAGACCTGGTGTATATGATCACATACCTGAAAAATTTCCTTAACTTTAACAACAAGAGACTAGCATTTTATTGAACTTTACTTTAGTCTCACGCGACTAATTTTGGATTAGTCAATAACCCTAACTTGAAATAATCATAATTATGTACATGTAATGAATGAACATATGAAAATAGTACACAATGTTCTTCAATGTATTTTATGCAATTCCTCCAAGTTTCACTACTTGGAACCTCTCATAAAAGGAGTTATAGAAAAAATGACATACCTTGTTGAATTCTGGATTAGTCTAGAGAGTGAACTTGTAGAGCGTTCCCCACATGGAATATTTGTTGTATGGATATGAAAATGGTAAAAAAATAATACAGACTATACTCTAACCAATACGTTTTTTCTTACTGAATTTGGATCTGTTATGAATAAATTATGACATTTTTACCCAAAACACCTATTTTAGACTAGTTCTGAGACTAGCCACAAACCCTATTTTCCATGACGTGTAACTCCAAAAATACAACGACCTACAAGATGAAATTTGTATCACAAATACTTTGATATGTTTCCTCAATATCCTCCAAATTTCACGTTCCGAATCATTCCAGAAAAACATTTATTGCGAAAATGGTGAGATGACCTGTAAATAACATACCTTAGAAAACATCATCAAAATAATTTATCCTCCCTTGAATTTCGGCATTCTTTACTTCAAATTCCCTCTGAAATTTGGCTTATATATCCTTTGGTAACCTCCGTCACTTGTAGATATTCAATATTCTCAAGTTTTATTAAAATGAGAGAGCCTTTCCCCTTTTTTATACTTTCATGTAGCTTCCTCGAGGGGTTACCTTTTAACCATCGTAACCCACTTTCCTTATTTTAGGGTTAACCCACTTCTAACCACTTGTCCACTTAGTAATTTCTCCATTAAATTTATTATTTAAATAATTTATTTTGTATTCACTTTGACTCTGATGCAATACTGAAGTCATATCATTGATGCTCCACCTGGAACCTTAACTATGTGTTGTTTCTCCAATCATTTACCTTTGCATCTGATAAATCTCCCCCATTTGTCATCAATGGAAAAAGTATCTTTCCATCCAGGGTTGCTCCCCCTAACTGAATTGTCCATGGGGATAATCCCCCTGACTGAACTCTTCATGAAACTGATCTTCCAACCTGAACTGTCCTCTCTATCGTGCTTCCTTGTGTAAATCTAATACATATAAGATAAGCATTCAAAAAAATTTATTTTGGAGTAGAAATTACCCCGAGTCTCTAACGAAGATACTCAAATGCTTCCCATGGAAGATATTTTGTAAAGATGTTTTTCACTTGTTCTTTTGCGCCCACATACTCAAATATGATGTTCTTCTCTACAACTTGTTCCTGTAGAAAGTTATACTTCATTAGAATGTGCTTCGTCTTGAAGGGCATCACCGTGTTCTTTGAGATACTAATGGTTCTTGTATTATCACAATAGATTGGAATGGGATTATCATACTCAACCTATATATCTTTCAGAGTTTGTTTCATCCATAGAACCTGTGTACAACATTCTCCTGCTACAATATACTATGATTTGGTTGTATATAAGGATATTGATGATTGTTTCTTTCTTAGCCATGATACTAAACACTCACCCACGTAGAATGTTGCTCCATTGGTGCTTCATCGGTCATCAATGCAACCTTCCCAATCTACATCTGTGTAGGCAATAAGTTATAGATCCCTTCATTTTGGATACTATAATCCAAACTCTTATGTTGCTTTGAGATATCTAAAAATACTCTTCACTGCTATGGCATGTGATTCCTTTGGTGCTTCTTGAAATCGTTCCACCTGTCCAACTTCCTGCATTACATTTGGTTTGGATTTTGTCACATATAGTAAGCTACCAATCATTGACCTATATTGCATCTAGTCTGTAGACTTTGAATCATCATATTTTCTCAACTTGCAACTGGTTTGCATAGGAGTGGTAAATGGTTTGCAATCTTCCATTCCGAACCTCTTTAGCATTTATGTAATATACTTAGTTTGAGAAATAAAAATTTCTTGGTTGCTTTAACATATATGAAGACCCAAAAAGAAGGATAGTTCTTCAAGTAATGACATTTCAAATTCATTCTTCATATCCTTTGCAAATTTCTGGTTTAACCCATCATCATTGCTTCCAAGAATAATATCATCAACATAAACTTCAATTAATAAAATACTATCTTGAGTTACCTTAATGTAGAGGTTGTTGTCTACACTTCTTTTTTTGAACCCTACCTGATGTAGATATTTATCCAATCTAGAGTACCATGCTCTAGGAGCCTATTTTATACCATACAAGTCCTTCTTCAATTTGCACACGTAATATTCATTCTTTGACAACTGGTTGTTCGATGTAGACTTCTTCTTCATCTATTCCTTCTTCTTTGTAAAGTTGTTCCATTGATTCATTTTCTTCTTCCTTTAATTCTTGTCCACCTGTTTCATCAACTATTACATTGATGCTTTCCACAACTTTGTTCAACCTCAAATTGTAACATTTGTATTCTTTCCTTGTACTTGAGTAACCAACAAGTACTCCTTTTTCCACACGAGAGTCAAACTTTCTCATTATGCCATCTTCTCTTTTGATGTAGCATTTTCTTCCAAATTCTTTGAAGTGCTTCACATTTGCTAGTATTCCTTTCCATAGCTTGTAGGAAGTTTTTTCATTGTTGTTTCTGAAAATTACTCTATTTTGAATGTGAACTTTTGCATGCACTGCATGTGTCCAAACAATATCTGTCAATTTTGAATCCATTAGCATTGTTCGATCCATTTCCTATGCAATTATCATCCATTATGATAATGTTCCTTTGTCTCTGAACCAATCTATGAATCCATGCTCTCATCCACTATCATATATCTTTCCAAACCTTCTAAGTGTTCTTATGAATCCATCTCTATCCATACTATACAAGACTCTACTGCACATTTTCCATAATGTTGACCCATTTATCACTGTACTATCATGAAGTATTCACTACTACAACTAATTTTACTCTGCTAACTGATTGTTCTGGATCTATCTATTCAAACTCTACAAGCTGCTCCAAGGATGGTTCTTTGTTCTGTCACAGCTATCACATAGACTCCCCCTATCCAATATTCATATTACTTGAGAGTCTCTAAGTTGGATGGATCAAACAAATTCCTTCTCTGATGTGTATTTATCATCATATTCATTGGTAGATTCGTCATCATCTTCATTGGCATATTCATCATATATCTAAGATCTAACTTCTTTCTTTCTATCTATGGATTCATCTTTCACTACAATTCTTAAAAGTACAATCTCTTGAACATGTTCCTTATTTACTTGTCCTTCTTTTCTTTCAGTTATTTTCCAAACCTTTATGTATATTGTTAAGTTTTGAGATATTATTAAGTTTCCTTTCAATTTACTAGATAACCATAGCATAGATAGGATCACTGAGAGAAACACAATCACAAGACTACACAAGCATTTATCCTGGGAAACCATCAAGGGGAAGAAAAACCAACAAAACTTCTTTAATATAGATTCAATAACCAAGTACAGTGCCATAATAACTCTCTCTCTATGAGAGACAAACTACCTTGATGCTAGACCATAAAATAATCAAATAACCATAGGCAATCCAATGCCAAGACAATAAACCAAACACTAGAGAATATCCACTCCCAAGCAATGTGCCTCTCTCTCTTCCTTCTTCCAACAACTGGTAACTACAACTTCCTTCAATACTTTCACACTAGATGAGTGAGTTGAGTGAGTGAACAAATGAGGTGTTGGCTTCCTTTATTTATACAAACAGGAAAGCGCTAAAAGGAGGTGTCTCTTCACTGGCAGGGCCGACTTCTCTCTCTGGGTAGTTAGAACCACTTTAATTTTCCTAGGGGCTGACTTATTAATTTGCATATTACATTTAGGATTTGACCAATCCGCAAAAGGGGATAAGAATATTCTTTACAGTTACACAATATTTCAACACTTCCTCTTAACAAGAAGGATATTCTTTATCTTTTGACAGCTCACTCGATGTCATCACCAATTGAACAATATCATCTGGGCAATATCATCAACTAGACAACATCATCAACTGGATAACATCATCCACTAGGAAACAACATCAAATGGGTAACATCATCAACTAGGAAACATCATCAACTGGGCAACATCATCAACTGGGTAACAACATTAACTGGGAAACATCATCAACTGGTTAATAACATCAAATGGATAACATAAGGCATCAATATAATCCACTTGGTCATCTGGCATCATGATCATTGACTGGTTCTCCATGAATCCATATTAAAGAAGTTTTGTTCTCTTTATCTTCGCATAGAAGATACTCTTTTTTTCTTCCATATTCACACAAAAGATACTATTTCTTATCTTCACAAAGAAGATATTCTGTGAGTTTTTCCATTCCTTTTATTTTCTCCCTTCTCTTGTAGTCATCTATCTCATGCATCCACTGGCGAGGACTACTACCATAGCTTCACTCCTAGTCATCCCACATGAACTACAAAAGCTAAGATGCTAGTCTGGGAAAGACTCCATGATCCACGCAGGATCACGACACAAACCTCAAGATCCAACTAACCATTCCACATGGTCAAGGTTTGTGTTCCAGGCTACTCAATCCTTGTCCAGAGGAGAGTATCTGCCCACTACCCCTTGGAGAAAAATCCACACTCCTCTCTACGAGGGTGGTCACACCCCTCTCTACAAGGAGATTCTATCATGTCCCTAGAGTATCCAAAACTCAACACTTTGACAGAGGCCAACCTTGGAAAATTTCTCATCCCCCTTCTCTACAAAGGTCTCTTCTCTTTTTCCTTCTCTACAAAGGTATCTTCTCTTTTTCCTTATCTACGAAGGTCTATCTATGGGATAAGAAAAAAATATCTTGTGGTTCAAAATCTTTCCATGGTATAATACCATGTTACCCATATGGTGGGCACCATCCATCTACTGGATAAATTTTATCTTGATCAAAATATCTCAGTACTCATCCACTGAGTAAATTGTTCCATGGACCAGTTCTTTCCTAACTGCACCAAATTATGATCCTCCATTTCAAACTCAGAGACATATCTCCCTCTTGCACCAAACTAAGAGATTCTTTAACTGTGTAACATCTAGTAATCATCATCCTTGAAGTTATCTTCTGTAATATCCTGGGTGCCTTCTTGAGTTCGAAAATTTATTTCTTTCTAACTTCATACTAGATCAACCTTCTCCCTCTGCATCTATAAGAATGGTACTGGAGCAACCTGTAGTTACCTGCATCTCATCAACAATATCTGAGTATCCATCTTTCTCTTCATCTTGAACATTGATGTTATGCATCTTTAGGATCCTCCTGCTCCTATATGAATGTTGGACACTATATGGTTCTTACTGGCTGTCACCATATCATAAGTCCTTCTCGTGTTGTCTAACTTCTGCAAGTCAAGGCATAAGTTCTTTCTTTCGAGACCTGTAAACTTACTTACAATATGATTTTTGAGATATGCCACTTAGCCAATCAGTCAGTAACAATAAGCAGTAATCAAGTAAAACTATATCATGATTTCTATCAGAGTAGTACACATCTTTTCTTAAGAAAAACTTGTTCAACCATGTACACTTCTAAAACCCTAATCATGAATAAGACTTTTGAATTCTTTTTCACTCTAGCTATGAAATTACCAAATTTTCCCTTACTAGCATAGCTAAACACATACCTTTGTCACTCTCATGAGTGATCATACCTGAAATAAATCTTTTATCTCTTTCTTTATCCTCTTCATTGATACTTCCTTCATAAATTTGCATAGACACTGAAATAAAACGAGGCTAATTAACATTCTCACAAAAATCTAACTTGTAATGATAAAGTATTAAAGTAAACAAGATACTAAAAATAAACATGAATACTTATCTTTTGTTTTTGTGTGGGGAGGCCCCATGGACTCCATCATTTTCTATCTTTTATTAGATCAACTATCTTCAACTTAAAGTACATAATCCTCAATTTATACTAAATATTTCTTTGAGGGAGGAGATTCTTCTTCCTCTGCCACATGTGCTTGATGCTTTCTTTTCCCTTTTCCTTGAGGACAGCCATAGGAAAAGTGTCCCAACTTTTGAAAGTTGTAGCATTTGATCTTTGAAGCATCTTTCTTCTTATCTGGAACTCTTACGAATTTAGCTTCTTTATTATTCTTTCTGAAGTAAATTCTTTTGTTCTTTTGAACTGTAAGAGTTTTCTCTTCGTCAACAATTAATCTCTTCTATTGGTCTGTAAGTCTAGATTCTTTGTGTGTGCAATCTTCCCATAACTTATCAAACTTGGGTAACTTGCTTCTTGCACACACTCCTTGTACAAAAGGAATCCAAAATGTTGGAAACCCATTTAGGGTTGTGGTTACAAGATCTTTGTCACTAATGACATATCCAATAGTTGCAAGTTGATCTCTAATATGAGAAACTTTCATAATATAGGATGAGAGAGATTCTGAGTTTTCCATCTTCATATTACAAAGATGATTTCTTAAAGCAAGATTATGGATAATGTCTTTTCTTTCATATAACCTGTTGAGTGATTCATACATTTGCCTTGTTATCTATAGTTCGGATATATGAGGGATTAAGTGATCCTTTACTGAACCTGGCATTATTCTCTTTGCTTTCCTTCCATTCTTCTTATGATTAGTCTTTTTCTCTTCTTCCTCTAGTTCTAGTACACTCACTGTAACATGTTCTAGGAGACTATTCACATCTAGAATCATATACAACCTATGCTTCCAAGATATGAAGTTTCCAAATCCTTCCAGCATGTCTTCTACCCACATACTGGTATCCATTATTTCTTGTAGTAGAAACCCTATCCCTTCAAATTTCTTGGATATGAAAAATGAACTCACCAAAAGATGCACTGGACTGAGGTGAGTATGTTGGTATAGTCAGTTTCTGAAAATTCCAATTTCTGGCCCTTGAAACCGGACCTGCGAAATTCTGGACTGGTACTTCTCATACTCGTTTTGGTTTCTTGGTTTTATGGTACCAGTGAAAACTAGGGTTTCACTTTCTGGGAGTTCTATCCATTGAAAAGGTGTGCTCAAGATGCAAAAATCTTCACTAGGTTAGGGAACACTTTTCTAGATGTATTTTAGGAAAAAAATCCTCTCCAACAAAAAGCCCTAATTTTCTTGTATGACAATAGTGATGTTTTTTATTATTAAGTGAAATGTGTTATCATCAGCTTAGCTCCGATACCATGTTAATTTTTGAGATATTATTAGGTTTACTTTCAATTTAATAAATAACCATAGAATAGATAGGATCACTGAGAGAAACACAATCACAAGAGTAAACAATAATTTATCTTAGGAAACCCTCAAGGGGAGGAAAACCCAACAAATCTTCTTTAATATAGATTCAATAACAAAGTACAGTACCATAATAAATCTCTCTCTATGAGAGACAAACTATCATAATGCTAGACCAGAAAATAATCAAAGAACCATAGCCAATATTGTCAGTGTTCCATGGAAACCTGCACAGGAGATCTAGCTAAAACAAATACAAAAAAATCTTATCAAGAAAGGAAGAGAGATTCAATATGGAAGAATGAGAAAATATATTCACACTACTCCAATGAGCTGATGATTGATATAGAGATCATGATCAATATGATACAATGAGTGAGTGGTGTTATCACTCTAGGAAACTCTCCTAGGCTGTAAGTCGAAGATGCCTGGTAACTAACTCTTTTTGGGAAATATTTTCTCAATATTTGATGTGGTTTTTGGATCAAGATGAATATCTAGGGACTGAACTATGTGTTCAAGACTATCTAGAAATATAAAATCTCACAAGGCCTTCTAGTAATGCAGTCAGACAAGGTTTGATAAAATGGAGGAGAAAACAACTATTGAACCAGATTATACTCATGTAAACAAGCACAATGGGTTTAACAACTAAGGAAATAACTTATGATTATCAACTTAACCAATCAACTAGTGAGATGACAGTCACATGTAGATTGAATGAGCAGCAATAAAGAACTTTCACTCATAAGATATCAGAAAACAAAAAAGAAAGATCTGACAACACAACTAAAGGAAGCTTGTAATTTTTCATAAAATAAGAATAGGTCTTTCTTACAATAGCAGTATGTAGAACCCAAAATTGAACCCTTGGTTCGTCTCAAAAATAAGTATTTATAGTCTTACAAACAGTTTTACAGATCCTAAAAACATGGATCTGTATTTAATAAAGACAACTCAATTCTATCTAAACAACTTTAAAAATAAAGTCTTTAACAACTAAACTAGAAAGTCGAACTGTCTTCAATCTCCAAAATCGCCAAATGCATCCTTCAGCTCCTGATCTCTGAAATGTTGTGAAGAATAATATGACACCTCTCTTTGACAGTTGGATATCCCAATGTTCATGGTTGATTTTTGAGGAAATGGTTTTTGCCTTTATTACCAAAATTCACTGGAACATTTGATGCTGAACCCTTTGCATGCGATCTGATATCCCATTGATACACTGGAGCCCCTTCAAAACCTATTTGGAATGAACTATCATGTCTTTGGCTTCAAAATTTACTTTCCCAGCTTTCAACAGCACAACCGTTTAATTTTTCGTGGGTTAGCTGTTGAAAGCCGTCACTTTCCATAGCTAACGGGTCATAAAATAATAGCTTTGCGATGAGGAAAGTCCCGATTGCGCTCAAAATGATTTTTCACTTCCAAAATTTGATTCCAAACAAAACTCAGTGGGTATCGGATTTCTCACCTTGCATATTAACGATGACTTGAGCGAGTACCTTCATATCTGGATTGGTTTTTTGTCTTAGTTTTTGTTTCAACCTCCTTATCTTCCTTTTGAGGCGTTTGGCAAGCCACCACAAGATTTTGTAGTCTTTGGTGAGTTTTTTCTTCCTCTTCTTCTCTCTAACACTTTCCTTAGCCAATATTTCAAACGTAGCATTGGTCTTGGCGAAGTTATCAAATAACTTCTTATACCTTTCTTTAATCACCCGCTCCAAGACCTCTTGCTGGGTAATTACCTCCTTGAGATGCTTTATCTTTTGAGACTTCTTTGATTTGGAGTTTTTTGATGATTCTCCCTATTCTGTCTGATTGAAGGTTTCATAGTTCTGTGCACACTCAGCTGACTGCTTAGAACTCTTGATGACAAGGCATTGATCTTGCTACTCTGATTCTGAATCTGAATAGGGCAAGTTTAATATATTCTTCCTTGTACTCTGCTCTGTGATTTTCTCTGTGGTCTGTTCTGTGGCTTGCTCAAAATTTAACCTTTTCCTCGACCTGAGGGGATTTACTCCAGAAATTCTGTCCTCTGAAGGTCCTGGAAGGGTCCTTCTTTTTCTTGAACTGCTTTGAGGAGATGATTGTTTCTTTGAACTCTTCCCCTATTCATTTGCAATCTGGTTCTATGTTTCAAAACCTTCCCAGAATAGGAAGTGTTCCCAACTCCTTCCCTGTTGTTTCAATTCCTCCAGGATAATCAATTTTATGAGGCCGAAGTGACACAAAGTAGTTTTCATGCTCAAGGGTTGAGCTCTAATATTCTTGCAAACCTTAGTCAAACTTTTATGCAGGAAATAAGGCAAATTAAGAGGGGTCTTGCATGTGAAATGATCCAGTAGTTTGAAGTGGTACATCATCAGTTTATCATATCTTCCCTCCGAGGTAATGTACAATTGGATACCTTTGAACAATTCCTTCCATTCTTCGTCTAGATAAGAAACTAGCATACCTATTTTCCATGCTTTGTGCCTGTACCCCTCTTTCAAATAAACTCTGAAATCCAAATTTTTGGGAGCAGTGGTTTTAAACCAGCTCTGACCGGTTCTTGGTAAAATTGTAGCTATGGAAATGACAACCTCATCCACTCTAATTTCCATGGACCCGACGCGAGCTTTGTTTCCATCGAAAGTCTTGGCAAAGGCTTCTGTTGTAGCCTGGTGGCAACCAACTTGCAACCTTTCAACGAATTCAATACACCCTACATTCAAAAAATGCTTCTGGACTTTGGGATGTGTTTGTAAAAAGGACAGGTTATCCAGCTCTCTCTTGAGAAGGGCACCACTGTGTTTTCTCACCATTCTATAGCTCGAAAATCCCGACAATTTGTAACCCCTGCAACTGCCAATCGAGCTGAGGTTCTGCGCTATTGAAAGCAGTTCGAGCTTCGGCTCTGTTTTGAAACAAATGAAACTTCAACAAACTTCCAGAAATGATTTATGATATGGAAACCACTGTTTGATTTGATGTTGTCAGTCCGGTGGTACCTCCTCTGTACCTGCATCACCGAACTCGAACTTGCCATCCTGGATTCCATGAGTGTTGAGCGTGAGTTTCTGGGCCAGATTTGAATTACAGTCATATTCTGACATGCATAATTGAGTTTCTATCATTACCCACTCTCATCAGCGCATGCCTTGGATTTGTCTGACGTGGGATGATCATATTATCATTACCTTCAGACGTGGATATCATGCACCTGATTCCCTCTTTCTTCAACAACGGCCCGTGGAAAACTCCTCTTGGAAAATGCCTCTGTCAGCTGTTCATACTTGCCACTTACATCAGTGCGTGACCCCGTGGAAAACCCCTGTTAGAGGCGGAAAGTACACACTTCCAACAGCACACCACTTTGTAAAAAGCACTCCTTAGCTACGGAAAGTATGCACTTTCAACAACGCGCCACCCGTAGAACTGATTGTTGATCATTTCAAAATTCACCACTTTCAACAACGCACAGACTTATGAGAAGTGCTCCTTAGCTACTAAAAGTTGCCACTTTCTACAACGCACACTCAACTTTTGGACATACGTTAGCTGTTGAAAGTGAATTATGCAAATTTTGAAAAATAAGACTTCATGGATCATATTATTTTCTAAGACGAAAACCGAAACCTAAGTTTTGCAACTATAGAAACTCAAAAATGACTTGAGGTTACAACCTATCACCTAAAAAAGCAAATAAATCCACTAGTTTATTTGAGGAGTTAACACTGGCTCCTATTGGGGATGAACACCTCCCTATGAGGTTTCAAGAACCATAGAATCAATGCATTTCCTGAACAAGAATTTAAAAACTAAACTACCAGCTAGTGTTTCCATTGGGCATGGAGTTATTGAAAACTAAAAACTAAGACTATCATTACAATGTCTAGGCTTCACATCCTTAGACGAAATAAAGTTTTAAAAGTCGCCCATTTGTCGGGCCACTGAACACTTTTTCACCCTCTAGATTCTGCAGAATGAAAGTGTTGTTGTTTTGCACTTGAGAAATAAAAAAGGGGCCTGTCCACAGAGAATCGAACTTGTTATGCTTTCCTTTGTCCTGCCTAAGAGCATCCCACTTTAGAACCCAGTCACCGATCTGAAAACTGTCCACCTTCACCTTTCTATCAAACGTCTTTTTGATCTGCATCTGATGAGCTTCTGATCTGTCCACTAACTATTCACGAGCTTGCTGCAGTTCCACCAAATCCAGCATCCTTCTTACCATGTCATTTTTCCCAGTCTTCTCTTCCTGAAAGAACTTAGCCACAGGAAAAACTAATTGAACAGGAAAAATTGCATCAGTTCCATAAACCAACTTGAATGGGGAAGTTCCAATGGATTTTTTAATAGTTACTCTGTCTGCCCACAGAGCAAATTTCAGTTTGGAATCCCAATTCTTCTTATTTTCCTCTAATAGTTTTCTTATGATTTTGATCAAGTTTTTATTCGACAATTCAGCCAGGCCATTACCTTGAGGATAGTAGGGAGTCGAGTGTACAAGATGGATTCCCATTGATTCACACATGTTTACCAATGTTTTTGCTTTAAATGCTGCTGCATTATCTGCCACCAGCCTCTTGGGACAACCAAATCTGCTCAAAATATTTTCATAGAGAAACTTCATGACTACCTAGTGTGTAGCATTTCGGGTGGGGATTGCCTCTATCCACTTTGTGAAATAATCCATGGCTACCAGAATCCACTTATGCTGACCACTGGATGAAGGATTTATCTCATCGATAAAATCTAAACCACACTGTTGGAAAGGGCCATTTACCACAATAGGCCTTAGGGGTAAAGACTTCAGCTGCTGCTTACCGGTAAATCTTTGGCATTTTTTGCAAGATTTGATGAATGCACACACATCTATGAAGAGGAAAGGCCAATAGTATCTAGCCCTCAGGATCTTATGGGCAGTAGTATTCCAGTAATGATGATCACCGCAAACAGATGAATGAAACTGATGTGTTACCTCGACAGCCTCTTCTTTATCTAAACACTTGAGAAGCAAGCCAATAGGGTCTCTCCAATATAACAGATTATTATAAATGCAGAATTTCATAGCTCTGAGCTTGAGAGCTCGAGCTTGAGTCAAAATGAGTTCAGGAGGAACTTCAAGCTTTTGCAGAAAATGTATGATGCGAGAATACCATTCACAGGAGGACAAGTGCTCTGCCACTTGCTGACTTTCATGCTGCCCTTCCGCTACCAAATCTGTCTGTGAATTTTCTGAAATTTCTGCTATGAAATTAATATCCAGTAGCTTATGATTTTCCTCCGCTAAAAGCTTGGCAAGGCCCTGGACTTTTACCATTTTGGTGGGCTTTACTTCAATATTGAACTCAATCATCTTTGCAATCCATCTCACCCTTTTTCCGTCGATATCTGGCTGAGTCAAAACATCTTTTACAGAAGACGAAGGAACATATACGATGACCTTTGAATGAAGGATATAAATTCTGAATGATTTTAAATCTTTTATGAGAGCATAAGCTTGTTTCTCGATAGGGTCATACCTTAGTTCAACATCCTTGAGTGTCTTGCTGAAGAATGCCATGGGATGATCAAAATTTTCCTCGTCTTTCTAAAGCAGGACTGCTGCCACTGTGTCGTAAGAAGCAAAAGAAAAGATATAAAAATTCTTACTGTAATCTGGGCTGATCAGAATTGGTAATTCGATGATTGCTTGCTTGATATCCTGAAAAGAATTTCTCGCACTGTCTGTCCACTTTATCTCAGACCCTTTCTTCAGCATGCATGTTATGTGTTTGACTAATTCAACAAAATTGGACACAAACCTTCTAACAAAATTTATCTTACCGAGCAGTGACTGAATGTCCTTTTTTGACCTCGGCAAGGACAACTTTTGAATTGCCTCCACTCGTACTGGATCAATTATGACACCTTCTACTGAGACGATATGGCCTAAGAGATTCCCCTTCCTTAGAGAAAACTAGGATTTCTTGGGATTCAATGAGATCCCAAGATGTCTGCATTTTAAGAACACTCTTTTCAGATGTTTCAGATGCTCCTGATGGCTACTGGAATATACTGTAATATCATCAAGGTATATGAGGACAAACTTGTCTTTTTCTCCCACAAATGCTATATCCATGGACCTTTGGAATGTGGCCCCAGCATTCATTAATCCAAAGGGCATCTTGGAGTACATAAAGGTACCCCAAGGAGTGGTGAATGCAGTCTTCTCCTGATCGTCAGGGTGGACAGAAATCTGATTGTAACCGGAAAAGCCATCAAGAAAAGACATAACCTTTGCCCCTGAAATCCTTTGTAACAAGTGTTCCATCTTAGGAAGAGGATAGTTGTCCTTCTTAGAGCATTTGTTCAAGTTTCTGAAATCTACAGACAATCTGACTTCACCATTCTTCTTCCTTACGATCACCAGATTGGCAATCCATTTGGAATATCTCAAGGGAACTATGATCTTGGCATCTAGAAGTTTTTTAATTTCTCTCTCAATCACTGGCAGCAGAAGAGGACTGATAGGCCTGAGTTTTTTCTTGAAAGGAATAGTGTCTTTTTCAAGAGGTATCTTATGCTGAATAATATCGGGATCATAAGTTTTTAAATAACTATATTTCTAAGCAAACACATCGGAAAATTCTTTCAAAACACTACAATATTTTGACTTCTCATCAACAGTCAAATCAGAGGACAAATTAATAAACTTGGGCTGGCTTTTACCTCCTATGTTATGCTCTTGAACAGCTGGATCTTTCTCCTTTTTGTCTGGCTGATAAGGAACATCATTCTAATCAAACAACCTTTCCAGGGGTACCAAACCTCGAGGTATATAATTGTTTGGTAACTGAACAATATCATGCTGGCCCAACTTCTTCTTTAGCTCAGGTTCCTGTGATTCTTCTTCATTAATATTTTGCTGATCAATGTGCAAATCAGAAAACTCATATACCACTTGGAGAAATCTGTTGAGTTCTTCATCATCTTCAAAAACTTTCCAATATTTGATATTATCGGGTAAGGAGGGTCGATATTTTACTTGAATCTCATAGCTGAGCTTAGGGGGCATGGGTGGAATGAATGTGCTGGATGAAACAGCAAGAGAATCAGCGAGCTGATTCATATCCCTTGGTATGTATGAAATTTCAAAAACAGAAAAAGAATCACGCAGCTTCCATACCTCGTCTCTGTAAGCTTTTAATCTGACATGCTTAGCTTGAAAGGTGTTGTTTACCTATTGTACGATGAGGTCTGCATCTCCAAATACCTTCAAACCTTTTATTCCCATATCTTTGGCTGAATTTAATCCCAACAGCAGAGCCTCATACTCTGCTATGTTGTTGGTGGTTCTGAAGTCGAGCTTCAAAGACAAAGATATGGTCTCCTTTGAAGGAGAGATCAAAACTACTCCAGCACCTGTGGAGTCCTTAGTGCTGGCCCCATCAAAGTACATAGTCCAAATTGAAATGTCTTCACTTTCAGACTCTTGTTCAATAGGCTTCACTAGCTGCATAGGAGTTGATTGACCATCATCAATCCGAAGGATGCATGAACCAAAATCTGTATCCATAGCATAGATTGGATGATTGACGGAATTCTTTCCCTCGCTGATGATATAAGCAAGCTGATTTTCCCTGTAAAGTATTTTCAGTTCCCCCCCAAACACTGGAATCATAGCATAGGATAGGTCCATATGCAATGTACCTCGTAATCTTTTCCCCCATGAACGAGACAAAAGAAGCCCAAACTCAGGTGGAATATCAGCAACCACTACGTCCATAACCATGCTCCTCATTGGCAGTTGAGCAAGGTTTATAACCATATCTTTGATTAGGCCGAGACATCTGAATTTTCTAGAATCAAAGGAGAAAATATCTTGATATGGTTTGGTGACTTCGAGACCAAGATCATCCATCACAGCCTTTGGCATAAGGTTATGTGATGCCCTAGAATCAAGCAAACAATTATGAAAGATTTTGTCATGGACATTTAGTGATATGTAAAATGGTGGACAAGAATTGTCACGGTCTTCTATCATGGGCCCTATAGTCACTTTAGGCTTATCATCTTGTAGGTTAACGAAATCATCTGATGGAGAGGTCTTAGGCTCAAGAGAATTTAAAATGGCTGCTTTAAATACTTCATTCTTCATGAGTTCAGTTAAAGGCATCGGTATCTTAACCTTTTGAATTTCTGATTCAAAATTGAAAGATGGAGATGGCTTGTCTGAGACCTTTACCTCATGGGAAGGAGCTTTGAGACTGACTTGTTCCTTGACTGGGGGCTGAGTCTGTTACTTCAATGGTTTTGTCGAAAGGGGGGCCTGTTTTTCAAGAGCAGGAGGCTGCTTGGCAGCAACCTCTTTACTCTACACCGGAGCAGAATCTTCTTTGTTCTCGATAGGAGCAGTGATGGGTGTTTTTGGAACAACATTCTTCTTGGACCTTAAGTTGTAACCTTTCTGATCATATGTCAAGTAGACAGCTCCTTCAGCACCTACCTCTTGAATTTTCTAATCCATCAGGGCTTCTTCATAATCTACATGTGTCAAAAATGAAGAATCATTTTCATCACCAAAACAATTTATCTCATCTGGATCTTCGATTTCATCATGAGGTGGTTGTTGCGCTTCATCTAATACTACATTTTGAAAAGGTGTTCTGACCCTCTGATCATCAGCTAGATTTCTATCTCTTTGAAGGATCTGAACTTGTGGATTATTCCTTCTGTACGGAAAGGCATTTGGATTTCTCGGAGCAAAAGCATTTGGCTCTTTTTCCCTTGTTAGTTTCTAATTCTAAACCTTTAACTTTGACATTTCAGACGTCAGACTATCTAACATCTTCACCATCTTTTCCATTTTACTGCTAGAAGAAGAAGAGGACTCAACAACAGACTTCTTCCTCTCAGCCCTTCCTTTAAGCTTCTGAGATGCTGTAATGTTAGACTCAACCTAGAGGGTGACATCTTGCATTAAAGAAAGCGTGGTTGATCATCTTTCTCTGAGGATAAGACAAAACTCTGAATCAAAGGAAGCAGAGAATGTTATCTTTGTGGATGCATCGCTTGGTTTAATCTCTGTACGGATCTTACCAAACATTTTATTAAATCTCTTAATGAA
>SNQJ01S0038771.1:60003-74685 GCA_010110895.2 Picea sitchensis | reverse complement strand
GATAATGTATCAAAAGAAGAAAATGATAGCTGCTAGGCAACTGTGTTCTTTAGTGCAAGACGATCTCGCAATGTCTAAAAATTTTGTTCATTGAAAATCTTCGTGAACATGTAGAAATATTTATGGATCCGATGAATTCCTTTGGCAACCTGTCAGGCCTTGCACTTATTGATCCTGTGGACCCATATGCACCTGAAAATATTCCTTTCTAGTAGATGTGGAACTAGATTCCAAGTCTGGTTCTGTAGGAGTGAGTCATACTCCTTCTGTATGGCTGCTTGCCATAATGGATTTTCCATAACCCTATTGTAGTTCTTTGGATCAATAGATTGAACCATATAGCAATGCATGGGCATCATAGGCTCTGAAGATGAAAATACATGAGAAGGCTTCTCATGCTGAGATCAAGTCCTCCTCGAATCCAATGGATTCCTTTCAAGGTTTCCTGTTGCCTAAAGTGTGGTATGTGCCTTCTTGGGCATCTGATGAAGCTTCAACTCTAGCTTCTTATCTGGATGTACTATGTGCTTATTTCCATGTACAGAATCAGAGTGTATGGAATCATCTCTAATGTCTAAAACTAATGGAAGAACAAGAGTATATGCATGTTTCAGTGGAGGTGCATGCAAAGTACTCTCCTTACATGTAAGTAGAATAGAGGAGTCATCGTCAGAAAACTTAGTAAATTTATATAACCTTGACTTGTGATCCACCTCACCAATTGCAATAATGGAATTGTCATGCATGTCAATTAATGAAACTAAATCTTATGTAAATTCAACCTTTTTTCCTTTCTAAGTGATCTGGTAAACTGAGAGAAGATTCATAAAAAGATTTGAAACATGTAAAACATTCTCAAAACTACCATTGTGGAGTTCCACTCTCCCTTCTCCTACTACTGCTGCTGGAGTATCATCCCCCATGAGAATAGGGAGTCTTGAGCATGGACTCAAGGAAGAGAAAACTTCCTCTTTCACTTCCATATGATGGGTTGCACCAGAATCTATAATCTATGAATCAAATGAGGAATTAATTGCAACAAGAGCATGATGATTACGTTTCTTAGGAGCAAGATCTTCTTCCTTCTGCTTCTTGACTCCCTCTGGAATGAAGTTTCCAAGATTGTTCTGTTAAAGTGAATGTTTCATAAGATCGATCTATTTCTTCATGCATGTGGATTCTTCATGATTTGGTTTATTGTAGTAAGTGCACTGCTTTCCCTTCTTCTTCTTCTTGGAATATGAAGAGTCTTTGGAACCTGAAGAATCATTAAAGGATTTGGAATATCCCTCCTTCCTATTCTGTTTGAATGACCCTTTTACATCCTGCATGGTGCGTGCATGTGCTTTGGGATCTTTCATGAGGCTCATATGTATGAGTTTTGTCTACTCTTGTGTAAGAGACTCAATGAACTGAGCCAACGTAGGCATTTTCCAATTTGTTCCAAAAAGACATCTGCCATAATGGAAATTGGAGACATACAGTGAATTTTGGTTCTAGCTTGGCCAAGATTGTTAGAATAAGTTGTTTCTCTTGTGTAGACTTATCAATACCACATTCACCCAAGCTTAATAGCAAAGATTTAAATTTACTAAAAAAATCTTGTATAATATCAAAACTTTTAGGGTCTAAGGTATTCAACTCTACCTCAAGCATATGACCTCACATCTCATCCTGCTTTCCAAAGGATCCTTCCAAGGTGGTCCAGATCCCATTTGGAGTCTTGCATGTGGCAACATGAAACCACAAATCAGTGGATATTATCTCAAGAAGTAGTCATGTGGCCTCATCCTTATGGTTCGCCCATCTGATCTTCTCAATCGTTGATGTAGGTTCTGTTTCTGTCGCCATTGTCAAATTATGCAATCCTTTCCTTCTGAGTTGGAATTTTTCCTTGGGCTTCCAATAAAAATAATTGTATGGTGTGAGGATTACCACCAAGTTTGGTTTTATAATAGTTTTCATATCCGTCTCTCCCACTTATTCCAAGAACCCCTAAAAATTTACTCTCAATCTGCAAGTGAAAAATTAAGAAATTAAAAATTCATATTAGTTTCAAGAGATGATATTGCGACTTACTTTCTGAGAAAACTGTGAGGAATCTCGCCAAACGGTTGAAAACCCACTTCCACAATGGAATGATTTACTTTTTGGGTGGACCATTTCCTCCAAAACGTAATATTTTGGAAGCAATGAATGTGGAAATGTATGACCACATATTCATATCAGTTTCAAGAGGCTATCTTGCGGCTCACTTTATACACAAACGGTAAAGAATATCGCCAAATGGTTGAAAACCCAATTCCAAAATGGGTCGATTTACTTTCATTGCGAGCAGTTTCCTAAGAAACGTAATATTTTGGGAGGAATAATTGCTGAAAGTTACGACCACGGATTTAGCTCGCCGAAATCCCGATTTTCCTTATTCTTTGGCTTGTCTGGCTTACTCCAAGAAGCATAGCTCTGATACCATGTTAGTATTTCATGGAAATCTGCACAGGAGATCTAGCTAAAACAAATACAAACAAATTATCAAGAAAAGAAGAGAGATTCAAGATGGAAGAATGAGAAAATATATTCACACTACTCCAATGAGCTGATGATTGATACATAGATCATGATCAATATGATACAATGAATGAGTGGAATACACTCATATATAGGGAAAAGCATTCCATAATTAAGAAAATAAATCAAGCAGTTAACTTTCCTTAGGAATGCATGCATGCATAATAGTGATGGTAAAAATAGAAAGTCTAAATAGAACTAGTCAGTTAACTCCCACTGAACTAGTGTGTCGAAAATAGAAATTTCTCCAACAAATATAATTCCAAGACAATAAACCAAAATCTAGAGAATGTCCTCTCCCAAGCAATGCACCTCTCTCTCTTCCTTCTTCCGACAACTGGTAACTACAACTTACTTCAATACTTGCACACTAGATTAGTGAGTTGAGTGAGTGAACAAATGAGGCATTGGCTTCCTTTATTTATACAAACTGGCAAGCACTGAAAGGAGGTGTCTCTTCACTGGCAGGGCTGACTTCTCTCTCTGGGTAGTTAGAACCACTTTAATTTTCCTAGGGGTTGACTTCTTAATTTTCATATTACATTTAGGATTTGACCAATCCGCAAAAGGGGATAAGAATATTCTTTGCAGTTACACAATATTTCAACATATCTGACATCTTTATTTTTCTCTATAGAATTTTCTTCATCTCGTTTTATTGCCAACCTTGTGATCTCTGGTACCTAGTCTTTGTTCACATGTTCTTCGTATTTTATTATCCATACTTTCTTATATCTGATATGAATGTTCTCTTTCATGGAAGTATCTATAATGCTTCTACAATCACTAGCTATGTGTCCATAGTTATGACATTTGTAACATTCAATGTTACATGGGGCCACATAGGCACTTCTTTCTTGAACATTTCTTTTATAATCCCTACAATCTGCAACCTTATGTCCAAAATCAGTACAGTAAAAACAATGACTATAAAATAAATTTGCATACCTAGGAGTGAATGATCTTCTTTGTGGTGTAGTCCTTCTAAATTTCTTCCTTGACTGATCATGATCATGATTGAATCTTCGTTGTGGCTTGAACATGGATGGTATTCTTGAAGATGTATCTTCAATAGTTTTCTTAGATTCTGGTTGATCGTGATTCTTTCCTTTGAGTACTTTTGCATAACTCTTTCTATTTTCTTCATTATTATTTTCTAGCAACCTAGAGTGCTTCTCTTCATTCTCTATAACTGATGTGGATGTTTCTATCTCTTCAACATTCTTGTTGAGCTTCACGATTTTACTTCTCAATGTGAAAACTTCTTCTTCAAGATTCTCAACCTCTTCTTATTTCTTCATTATCTGAGACTTCATGACTTCTTTTTTTATTTTTTCTTCTCCAAGCTGAATTTTTAATGTGATTATTTCTTCTTCAAGTCCTTTCTCTTCTTGACCAAAATCTGCCTCAAGCTAGTTTAGATCATTAGTTATTTCCTTAAGATGATATGTCAGTATCTTCTCTCTCATTTCTTCTTCTTCCTTTTGTGCTGCTATATTGGCTTCCAAATACTATTTTTTGTATTCAATATTTTCTTCGATATTTCTAGATTCTTCTAGTTGAGTTCTTAAGTCCTCGATGACCTGTTGGGATTCTTTAAAAATGTGAACACTTTCCTTTTTTTTTCATCAGTTCTTTCTCGAGTGAATTATTTTCTTCTCTTAGTTCATCTAAAGCACTAGTTAATTTTGTTTCATAATTGTCTTCCTTTTCAATAAGTTTTTTTTTATCTCATTTCCTTCATGGCATTCTATTTCAAGATGTCTGTGTTTTTCACAATTAAAGAAAAACAACATACCTCTGGTGATTATGTACTCTTCATCTTCTAAATCTGTTTGACATGGTGAACATAATTCTTCTTGATATGTATTTGCATCTTTTTTGGAATTTTCTAAATCTGCGATGGGTGAAGAATATATGTCATGTAACTTATCACAAAGTTCTTTGGCTGATGAACATTTACCAACCCTTTCTCTTACTGGATTAGGTAATCCTTCCCAGATGAAATCCATTGCTATTTTGTAATTCTTCTTCAATTCCTTCTTGGTTGTAGTCATTTCCCTTTTTGAACTATCATATCCTATAACAATTGATAGCCAAATATAATGCCCTTGTGCCTATAAAAATACTTTTATCCTTATGCTCCACATATCATACTTTAAACCATTTTGACCATTAAACATTGGTACTTTGTTCTGAGAATAATCCATGATCTCCTTCTAGTGGTTAAACTGTTTCTTGAAGGAACCTGCTCTGATACCAATTGTTGGATTACTAAGAGGGGGGGTGAATCAGTAATAGGTCAATTTAATCCTTTTTAACCATATAATGCAAGTGTTATATCAATGCAACATTATCATCCAATAATTGCAGAGTACATAAACAATGAACAAATGAGAAATCATACACATACATAGTACACCAGTGTTTTTACATGGAAACCCAAAGAAGGAGAAAACCACAGAATGTTTTTTCTTATATGTCTTTAACAATTTCATTCATTAGAATCACCTACTTTCTTTGTTTTCCAACTACAAATGGAAGGAGGCTCCAACCCCCTAGTTTCTTAGGATACGAATTAAGGGAAGCTCAAAATCCCCAATTCTCTGGCTACAACCAGAAGGGGGAGACAACTCTCTATGTTCTATGGATACAACTGGAAGGTGGCTAGAACCACATGTCCTTGCCCCGTCCAATTTCCCTGATGTAGAAGTAGAATGATGGAACCATTGTCACACTATCACTATGAGATATACTGTTGTAAAATTGTACCAACCTGTGCCAACATGTACCAATAAAATGTACCAACATGTACCATACATCAACCTGTACCTCAACCTATACCATAAACAATTTCATCAAGCATGCACCAACATGTACCAAACAACCTGTACCATAAACAAGTGCATCAACCATGCACCAACTTGTATCATGAACAAATGCATCAACCATGCACCAAACCTGTACAAATAACCTGTCACAACAACCTGTCCAAACAACCCATCACAACAACATGTCTCATCAATATTATCAACCAAATCATATATAATCACCAAGACAACTCTCAAAGATGTGCATTAACCAAGCATAACACAACAACTCATAATCATCACCAAGATCAATATGTTCTTCTAATAATATACCAAGACAAGTATGATACATCATCCATAAACTAGGTGTCAACAATAATATTAACAAGTTCCTCCAACCATATACCAAGTATGTACCAATAATGTATCAACTACTCATCAACTATGACTCATCAAGATGCACCAACATCATCAACTATACACCTCATGTATGTGCCAACTCATCAACTGCTTGTCTCAACCATGTACCCAACATGTACCTCAACCAAAATCCCTCATCAATTTCATCATCCAGATCTGATTTGTAACTCTATAATAGACCTGGAGAATTATGATCGCATACCTTAAAACATTCCTTAACTTTAACAACAAGAGACTAGCATTTTATCAAGCTTTACTTTAATCACCTCACATGACTAATTTTTGGATTATTCAACAACCCTCACTTGAAATAATCATAACTATATGTACTAGCAATGAATGAAGATATGAAACTATTTTACAATGTTAACTATTTCATTTATGAAATTCCTCTAGGTTTTCACTACTTGGAACCTCTCAGAAAAAGGAGTTACTATATAAAAATGGGCTACCTTGTTGAATTATGGCTTATTCTGGGAAGCTGACTTGTAGAGTGTTCCCCACATGGAATATTTATTGTATGGATAATGGAAATGGTACCTGAGAATACTACAAAACTATACTCTAACAAATACATTTTTTATTAATGAATTTGGATATATTATGAAAGAGAATTTATGACGTTTTTACCCATAAAAACTTTGTTTTAGACTAGTTTAGGACTAGCACAAACCCTATTTTCCAAGGCGTGCTTTCAAAATGAAATGAATCAAAGCTGAAATTTTGTCGCACATCTACTTGGATATGTTTCCTCAATAACATCCCAATTTCATGGTTTGAATCATTCTAGAAAAAATGTATTGCAAAAATGGTGAGATGACACGTAAATAACCATGCAACCAAAACATCATCAAGAGGATTTATCCTCCCTTAATTTCAGTCTTCTTTAATTTAGTTTAATATGCTTTGGTTACCTCAGTCACTGTGAATATTCAATATGCTCAAAGTTTGATTAAAATAATGAAATTGTACTCACCTTATTTATACTTTCAAGTAGATTCCTCAAGGGGTTACCTTTTTAACCATCTAGCTTACTTCCTTATTTTAGGTTAACCCACTTCTAACAACTTGTCCACTTGAATTTCTCCATTAACTTTTATTTAAATAATTTCTTTTGTATTCACTTTGATTTATATTAGACTCATCACTTCTGAATTTATTATTTACCTCACTTTGATTTATATTAGACTCATCACTTCAATTTATTATTTACCTTCTAAAATCTCTTAAACCACTTTGACTACTTTGACCTTTTGGGGCTTCTAGATGACTCATGAGGGTTCTCCAACTTCACATGGTCATAATTCTCTAACCATGAGGAGTTATGTGATGTTCCGCATACCACCAAAAATGGAATGACATGTACTATCGATATGGAATAGTCTTACCTACAAATATATTAAAACTTGTACCATTATCCATAAAACAAACTTGGTTCCATTACCCAAACCTTTGTGCTACTGAAATTTTCTACCGGACTTTCTTCAAGGTTTGACATCAATGACAACCAACCCAAATAATCAACATGATTACCATTGAATATTTTTATTTATGTTTTTGATTCTTTGATTGTTTTCTTTTCTTCAGGACAATACCTATTACAAGGCATCCCAATATTAAGCCTGGTCTTAGAGATCAAACCAACATTTCTTTAACTTTATTCAATACCATCTTAGAAACCACTAATACCCAGGCTGATCTTGAACACTCATAGGTAGGAATTGAACAAGACATAAGTGTTTGAGAACGCTAGGAGGCTAGGCAAAGGGAACCTAGGAATCGATTATAGCTTTATTTTTCCTAAAGTTTTAATCTTCTTTTGATTTCCTTAAACCCTCGCATCAATAGGAGAAGAAGAGGTTTATCTCCTAAAATCAACCCTATCACTGAAATAGGAAAAATAATTGTTGTTTTGTCAACCCAACAAGTTACTCTTAGGAGAAATTTGTCTAATTCAGCTAGTTTGTCTTTCTCTCCCTTACCCATCATTCACAAAATGACATCTATGGATGGATCTAGTGGCACTAGAGGTGCTTATTCATCTTAACCTTCATCCTCATCAATGATTGGTAGCTTGTATAGCCATCAATTCCATGTTCAATCTACTACCAACCCAACCAAAGTCATAAATAAGTATGGACTCTTTCAATTAGAAGAAGATGCTACTACTACCCCATGGCATGTATCCTCTCCTCTGAACCTAACACCTGATACTTGTCCACTTCCAAAATTTAAAGAGCATCTCCCTAGGTTTTCTGGAAATAAAATAGTTACTACAAATGAATACTTGGTGGCATTCTCTAATGCCTATCAAAATATAGGAGATAATGAAAATGATACTTGTATGCACTTATTTGTTAATTCCATTGAAGGGAAAGTAGCGAAAAATTTCTTTGATCTTCCTCCCAATATTATTTCCACTTGGGAAGAGTTAGTTTGTTGGTTCAAACCTACTTATGGGTAGTCTAAGAGCCCAACTGAACAATTATGGGAATACAATAACATTACGTACAAAGACGGTGAGACTATCAAGTCTTTCAACCTGTTGGAACACATATAAATCCTAAGACCTGAGCTTTACTTTCTCAAACTTCATCCTTTTTATAATGACTCAGAAGCTGGCTTTCAAATTTTTAAATCAAATTTACTTCTACTCATAAAGCGCGCACGATGTCCATCGTCGATAAAGTTCCCTTGTTGATCGAACGGTCCCCTTTTTCCTCGAGTTTTGGAGCTGCCTAATTGTTAAAAACTCAAATCACTAAAGGTCACTTAGGAGCTCCACGCTTCAGGCATTTCACCAGGTCTTAACATTTAAAGTCCCGATACCCAAAAAGTGTCTGAAGGATCCTAGTCACATTACACATGTACCCTTCTAAGTATTCACTGGGTTCACATGGGTCATCCATTTCCAACCTTTTCATCTGAGGTTTCATATGATTCTAAGTGACACATGACACCCCCTAGTCTCAACACGTCACCTAAAATGACTTCATCTTCGAAACATTACTATGGGTAATAACCTTTCGGAAATATAATAAAGAACTAACTTGCAAATCCATGAAGCAACAAAGTGCCAAAATATTAAACCCCAGTTAGTTAAGTTAACCTGGATTGAAAGTCAGTTAGCAATTGTGCACTTTGGAGCTCGGACCTTTGTTATCCACCACATTCTGAAATCCCGAAGTCCGAACCTCTGAAACACTTCAAACTTAAACAGGGTTAATTAAAACTAAAAAATAATTATCCGATGATTAATCATTTTGTGGTTTCGGGCTTCGAGAATTCTATATCGAATCTATTGTTAAAATCCCGAGGTCCGAATACCTGAAAATAATTAAATTTAAACACCATTAATTAATGTTATAAACAAGATTATCTCGCAATTAATCTTTCGTTGATTTTCGATTCAGGAAATTTCAAGTCTTTTTCATACAACATTCCCGATCACAAACCATCTATATTAATGGCATTAATTACAAATCAACGACAATGATTTCAATATAGATTGGAGATCGCCGCCTAGATTTTCTCATTAAGGTAAATAAATTTATCGCCAGTAAAGGTATTTGCAAATCAATACGCTTGAGGTGAATAAGAATATTTGATTTTGAATTCCATTTTCATTCTTGCAAAATAACAAGTTTTAGCCAACTAAGAAGCCCACGCATTCCCCTGTAATAGGTAACCTAGTCCTGATTTCATCAATATCATGGCACCACGAAATATGGCTAAAGTAACCGGTGAAAGTGCAAATCCGAACACAGATGTTCTATTAGAAACCTCATTAAGAGCCATAGATACTGTAAAATATTTGACACAGGTTCTATATTCTAGACAATGAGCTTTTAAATTTACCATAGGATTCATGCGACAAAGTGAGTGAAACCCATGCAACTAAGCTCAGTCAGAGCTACACAAAATAGCCACACAACTAAAGCTCATGTCGTATAACGACATGATAGGATGGACCCTGGAAAACGTTGACATTTCAACCAGGATCATTTACAACTCACAGAAGGTTGTTGTTGGGTCTTTTCGACTAGAGAATATACAAGTAATGTATAAACTATCCCTTGTTTTTAAATATATTTACAACACTACATTCATAATGGATCTTGAGAAACAGGAGTGCATGCAATATGAGAAAAACTAACATGATTTAATCAAGGACTGGTGGGGGCACCCAGAGAAATTTAGAGCCGACACTCATGGCATATATGCCACTACATCGTTATAATCGCATATGATTTATGTGGCTATGATGTTATGTATACTTTTGGGGAAGAAGCCACTCACTTCCTGTTGGCATGGGTACCAATGATGCATGAAGTGGTCGAGGGATACTCTTTCAACTGGGCCAAGATGTTATCATACAACCCGGCTAAGGAAATCTTAGATTACCAACCGGAAAAGTCCAAAGGGAAGCTTGCCCCTTTCTATATGTTAGCATACATCATGGATGATATTTTCTTTATGACTCCTTTCCCTATGATGAATTGGAGTTGGACCCCAACCAATGTTGAACCTATCCATTTCTATCATTCCAAGCTTTGGAAAGAGAAAGCCAAAGATTTCTTTTATGAAATATGTCATTATGTAGTGGTACATATTCATATCACCTTATATGGTTTCCCACTTCAAAAATAATCATGGAAAACTTGGGCAAAATAGTTGACTAGTACATCGAAGAAATTTTTTCCTACATCAGAGTTTTCGGGTGTTCTGTTCCCCCCCGTGATCTCCCAATTTTTTTACCAGACCGATTAGTATTCCGATAAGTCTCTTATCATATTGTGATAGGGGGAATTATCAAGGAATTGAAAGCAGCCCAGAAAAAGGTATGGCCAACCTTCCCTCTTCAGGTTGGTATGTTCTCGTTGTTAGATTTCAGCCATTATAAAGTATAGGTTGCAGCTCTAGAAGATGTCAAGTTAGTTCACATTGAGTTTGAAAGGAATGATCCACATAAGATCATGGGAAATCACCTGGCTCAATACAATTTAAAAAGGTATGTGCACGAGAATTCCCCACAGGATGAAATATTTAGGGGATCTAGGTCATACGAGGAAATATTGAACATAGTCCAAACTCTATCACCAGATCAACATGCCAACTTCTTAAATTTATAAAAGAACAGATGGAATAACTTTCCTAAGGTACTATAGGGAGAGTCGATAGCCCCTTCATCTACATAAGAGACTGTACCTCCTAGTTTTGAGACAGGGAGCTCCGGAGAAAAGGAAACTAAGGAAAATCCAAAAGACACTGAAGTCTCAATTGAAAAATTGGAAGCTTCAGTATCAACCTCGCTAGGACCTCAAGCCAAGACTCAACTCAAATCATTTCTGAAATGAGGATAGGATACATCACTGTCTACACCAGATAAATCGATTACCAACACAGCAGATAGGTAGCCCCATTATTTCATTAACACCATTGCAGTCAAGCTTCAGAAATCCCAGATCCAAAGTCATATCTATAAATGATATTACCCCAATTTCAGTCAAAGAAATGTCTCCTTCAGACTTCTTTTTCAAAAAGAAGAGGAGGGTCATCGTTAAGCAATAAACGCATCAGTAATATGGTTCTATCATTAAAAGACATAGAATGGCGTATAATGGAAAAGGTCGAGATGATTCATATTTCGCTAAGGAAATGGTTGGTTCATTAGGTGCCTTTTCCATGTCCAATTAGTGGTCTGTAGAAAATATATTGAGCATCTAAAATAGAGGAACCATTTGGTAGAGAAACTGCAAAAGAAAATCCAAATGACTGATAAGACTGTTCAAAATATGATGAATAGATACTTCGAGAAAATCAAAGCAGGTGATAAACATAAAATTCAATAGCTTTGTTGGTTACTATTTCCCTTCTCGGGTTGTCTCAATTATTGACCCAGGTTTCATGTCATTTGGGGTTCCAACAAAGCCTCTAAAACTATCGACCCTCCTGGTAATCCAGAAGGAAACACAACACCCGAAAGGTACTGCGTAGTCTCACTCAATATAGATTTAAATGGGTGACTCTAAGACTCAGGTGTTTACAGCCTAGGACATAGTAGGGGATAGGGGTTTCTTGATTAAAGCCAGGTACCGTGAGCTGTAAGGTAAACTACTTATCCTCTGAAGTCACATATGTATATTTCATAGTTTAATTCCAGCAGAGTATAAACAAATTCATAACAATGTGCTAACTCAATCATCAAGATTAACAATTAATTGTTGAAAGAAAGAAGAGACATACATACATTCAACATATTACATGAGTATTATTGTGGTTCACCCCCTCCTAGGCTATTTCCATAAAGATTTGGATCTTGGCTCTTTTCTTATGGAAGTTATGCATTCCTGGCGCCACACGCTTACAATTCTCCACAAAACTGGGTAATATCTATGTGAGGTGAACTATATTGCACCAGTCTCTATAGCCTATAGTCTAATCCTTAGATCTACCTTCCCTCATATCTTATTTTCTCAACAACTTACAAAATCGGTTCATATAGCTAAAAACATTACGTATCGCCTACGCTCCTGCGTGGTTGCAGTATCCAGAACTTAACTCCAAAGCCTAACCCTCAATAACAACAATACACTAACAAAAACACTCCTTATATGATACTTTCATATCTATATTTATAGATTTCGGGCTCTTCAGCCTTTTACAAAATATTACCAAAACCCTAACCCTTCTTATGTTAGGTCTTTCTCCCATGCGCGTGTTGTTCTTCCTCCAGCTGTCGCTTTCCTTTGTGCCTATTTTCTTGCATGCGTGCATGTTGTTCTTTTGCCAATTGTTACTTCAGTTTCTGCATGGTTTCTTTCCCACGATCGTTCTTCTTTCCCCTTTGGCCTAGTGCCAACAATACCCCAAAACTGACGTGTGACTCATCCTGAGTCACCTAATTTCTCTGTGCTTCCTCGATCTCCTTGGTGATCATCTGGAACTATTCTTGCAACTCTACTTTTGTCAGTGCCTACACAATTTTCTCCTTGATGATGTCGACTGTCTGAGATGGCACTTCCTCGCTCATTAGTCCTGTGCATTCTAGCTGAGTCTGTGTTGTCTATTTTCTGGCTTCTTCCTCCTGTGCAAGTACTTCTGCTACCCGTTACTGCAATGGTTCTATTTGAGCCTAACGCTCCTGTTTCTGTATTTGCACAGTGATAAGTTATTCCTGTATGTTCTTCAACTCTTGCGTTCCCTTGACCTGTTCTAGAATTGGTATGGTCTTCTATCACTTCTTGAGTTCTTGGATCATTACATTGATCCTCTCCTCCTCCTTGTCCCAGTTTTGGACCCGTGGATCCTCTTCCAGCCTTGTCCAAAGTTGTGTTGCTTTATCTAGCAAGTCAGCTGTCGTGCTAACCTATTTTTCTAGCTTCTACAATTGCATTGTTGCTTCCTGCTTCCTTTTCTCCTTCACTGCTGGTGGAGTTGTTGGTCTAATCTGTCCATGGAGAGTCTCAATCTCCTTCTAATACTGATCATTTTCCTATGGAATATGGTCGATATTTTCTGTGGCTGGGAGTTCATTTCCTTGTGTAGTAGTTGGAATTTTCCCAAAAATTTCTTCCACTCTGTGTTCCAGCTCGTTTCTGCATTCTTTCTCCTCCTGACTTTCATATTTGGCCTATGCACAAACTGTTTCCAATGCTTCCTACTTCTTTGTTGCTTGTTGTAACTTGACTAAGTTTTTATGTGCTCATGATTGCATCTCGTGGTCAACGCTAACCTGTAGTTTGTATAATTCTCTTGATGTCATCTATGTCAAGACCAATTTGATATGATCCAAATCCTTCAATGGTGTCTATTCCACAATTTCATCCATTTGCAGCATGCTAGGCTTTATGCAGACCATGGAATGTGTGTGTGGCATTGGAAAAACTAGGTCGCATTCTTATACCTCCACCCTTTTTATGGTCTGTCTGGTCAATGAATTTATGCCTCTACTGCTACTTGTGATCTGGGCTTCTCTGAATTTATTAAGGAGCTATCTCATTTCTGTCATTTCCTTCTGCAGTTTATCCTTGTGGTGTGTGGCATGATTGAAATCCTCTGCAAGGCAGTCTTGGACCATTCTAACAATCATCACTCCATCATCCTTCATGATTGTGTAGTCTGGTGGTGGTCGTTGTGCCTTCAGTTTCCTGTGTGTACCTACTTTCTATACCATTGGTCTCTTAGTTCCCCTTGGTTCCTGTGTGATGGGGTTCAATGCAGTTTCCTGTGCTCCCTCAACCAGTTTCCACTGTCCATTAGTCGACTGAGTGGTTTTTTTCCTCCCCTTCCGGGTCCCTGGATTCTTTAAGCCATCGTTTTCCTGAGTTGACTTGGTTTGGCCTGTTCTTCATTTCTTGGGTACTGGTATTTGTGGAGGTTGTGTTTTTGCTTGCGCAACTCCTCCTTCTGTTGTTTGTCCCGCTACATCCCTGGGTATGGTTGGAATCCTCCATTCATTGATGATCATGTCAATAACTCCCTCGGTGATGCAATAGCACATCTGTAGCCACTATTTATCTGAATCCTGCCTTGGTTGTATCCACATGGCTTATCGCCTAGCCTAGAAATTGGTGATGCCCCCGTATCGTGTGACAGCCTTTGGTGTTATTCTCGATGCTCAGTTAATGGATTCCTGTATCTCCCATAGGTAAGCTTCAAATATGATTCCATTCTCCCTCTTATTCTTGGATAGTGGTGCAGATCTCAGGACGCGATATCTTGTTTCTCCTAGCTGTGGTGTGGTACAAAAGATGGCATGTTCTTGATCCGTAGGATCTTTTAATGACTTATGGTTGAGTTTTAATTTTGCATGCGTTAATTAACCATTTGAGAAACTTAGTGAAAGAATGAGGAAAGAAGAGGAATTATAATAGCCATATAC
>SNQJ01S0038771.1:39700-57783 GCA_010110895.2 Picea sitchensis | reverse complement strand
CTCAAATTTTACATCAAGTTTTAACAATGGCATTTCATGTTTATTCTTATGAACATTATTCTTTCCACTAGATTTAGAACTTGAACTTGAAGAAGAAGGAGAAGAAGGAGGTGTTGATGGAGGTGAAGGAGGAATCTAAGGATGGTCCTCTTCCTCTTCACTTTTTCCCTTTGAAGAATCACCAAAAACTGGTCGCTTCCATTCCAAGTAATCTTCGTACAAAACTTTGACCATCTCCGACATAGCAAGGAATGTTTTCCGGAACTCTTTCTCATATTGAGAAATCCCTTCTTCCGATGCCATCTTCTCGCTGTGAGAAGCTCTTTTTATCAATCCAATTAATGGATTCTCTGCAATAATATCTCCTTCACCATGTTGTAGCTTTTCCCCGGTTAACATGCAAAACTCAAATCAAAACGTCAACTAGCTCTGATACCACTTGATCCGTAGGATCTTTTAATGACTTATGGTTGAGTTTTAATTTTTCATGCGTTAATTAACCATTTGAGAAAATTAGTGAAAGAATGAGGAAAGAAGAGGAATTATAACATCCATATACATATGTGCAGATCTGAAATGCAATAAAAGACAGCAAACCATAACACACAGATTGATAACGGAGTTCGGCACAACTTTGCCTACGTCTCCGGGCCTTTGTCTCTGTGGGGGAGGCTTCTTTATTTATTCTCAAAATATCAAAAGTACATCGCTGCAATGCCAAATGGCTACAAGACTAATTTGTTCATGTTCTTCCAGATCTCTAGAACCCTGCAAAGAAAACGGCATGCAAAACGGACGTCCGGAGCTCCCAGAAATGGTCCGACAACGTCTCCTCCTCATTCTTCTCTGCGTCAAAATTCCTTTGGCTTGGTTTCCCTTTAGTATAAATCTACTCTGACTGCTCCTATGGCTTCAGAGAGTCCAAAAACCCCTATCTGGGCTCTTTCGGCACCTCAATCGGTCAAAAAACGAAGAAGTTAGGTCTCCTGGAAGTCTTCCCCTTCAAGCTTGTTGTCTCTGCATCTATAAATTGCACCCTTGTCCAATGAACCTGGCTCACACGCAATATAAAGCGTGAAAACCCAGCACTGGGTGAAACTGCACCAACGATGCAAATTGTAGGATGGTTAAGGGCACGCCAGCCCCTAACCGCCTAGCACCTGGGCGTATGAGGGTCATGTGACCGCACGCTATGGTAAAAAGAGCTAAACGGTTGAACCGCTCCAACTGTATTAACTCCCTGCGCTCCAGTTGTGGGCACATGGATCATACCATAAAATCGTGGCTTACAAACATACAACCCACATTTTTGCATAACAGTCATATGGTAAACCCCATGCTTTTTCATAACAGTCATATAACCGTTGCAACTGCGTGCATATATGTTATACTATGGTCATATGTAATACGACGTGCAACCAAGTGTTGGGGCTAAGCCCCGACCCAGTTGTGGCCCAAACCATTCCCATATGCTAATTTAAAAACAATGCATCCCACTTACATATCAATTAACACATGGTGGTGCATTGGTTGGCCACTCCTTGCCAAGTCACGGGGTCGACTCTTGTTAATAACAAAGTTTTAACCATACATCAAGTGACATGTGGCACCCAAAGATTGGGCCATGTCAACATACCATTAACCACCAATGGAAACGTGTCAAACATTCATTCAACCACACCTGCCAATCAACATCTGCCATGTCACCACTTGAAACATCATCATACAGTCGTACGACTCTGCCACGTCAGCCTGTATGGACTGTACAGACTGTACATTCAGCATCATTTTTTTTACCTGTTTGGCTATTCAGATAGAACACGATATCTTCTCCATATGGAGCCCATTTGACAAAGTAAATATACCACCAGAATCAGGAAGATGAGACGGACGCAATGGAACTAGTTTCATCGCATTCCGAGCACTTTCATTTTTGAGCATTTTTCAAGCCCTGTCAGGCTTCTGGATCCGATTTCGGATCAGTTCTGGTTCTCGCCATCCCATGACAGCTATGAGAGTGATCAGCCATGTGTAATTAAATTTTGTACCTACGTCTTGCGTGTCTTTGTAGTCTACTTGGAACAAGTTTGATAGGTATGGTGCCCAGCTCATGGAGGTGCCTTCTGCACACTGAACTGCAACAACAATGACTCTTGTCGATACTTCATCTTTGTGGCATTTTCTTAGCAATTTGCAGGCTAAGATCTTTGCGCCCAATTGCGTCGCGACATTATTGATCTGTTTGGTTATAATGCCTCTTGTTCCCCTGTCAATGACATATTTCTTCTTCATCTCTTCTGCCAATGTTTTTTCCTTGGACTTATCATCCAGAATCAGTGCGGGATCCATACCCCAGATGGGTAGGCCTATTATCTGCATGATAAATTTGACAGTTATGGGGATGGGTTTGTCCCACCATACATCCCCTCCATGTGTAACTGCTAATAGTTGCTTGACGCATGCTGAAGCATATTGGCCTCTAACAAAGTGTGGTATCTTCAACAATCCTAGAATTCCTGTTTTGTCCAGTCCAGTTGCCCACTAGTGTGGCTAAGTGATGGTTTCTCCGAGTTGGTTCACAACTATTTTCTACATAAATACTTGTGGTGCAAGCTCTGGATATTTGGTTTCATCTTCTATGTCATATTTGGAATACTTGAGCTTCTCGATGTGACCCAATAGCTACAGGTCCACATGTACTCCCTCCAGTATGCGAGGTATCACAATTTCTGCAGTCGATTTCTTTCGAGGTGAGCTTGGTATCTGAACTCGCTCCTCCTTTTATGTTGGTTGGCTCGAAGTTCCATCAACTCCCGGTTGTTCCCCTTTCATCCACTCTGGACACACCCAAGTATTTCTAGAGGTCTCCTCAGCTGGGTGACCTAAGTCGGGTGCTTGCGTCTCGTCTGGTTTCTCCTCTGCTCCCAGATGTTGTGTCATTCCGTTCATTTCCATGGTTGCTTCAGTATGTTCTGGTGGTATTTCCTGGTGGGTTTCCTCTTCTTTGTTCTGAGGCTTGTGCACCGTTGCTGGTGTATCCTATTCCATGGCCTCTGTTTGTGGTTGTATAATATCCTCTATTATTGGTATGGACTCTACTGGGATTTCCTTTGGTGATAGGATTTCGTCAATATCGATGATGTCTAGTGGTTGTTGCTTGTTTTCTTCTAGAGGTCCTTGTGACCTAGTTTGAACCCTAGTTTATCTAGCTGTCTGGCCTAGTTCTGCGATCTTCGGTGGTGCCATAATGGTGTCTGTCAAATGTTTGTTGAGTTAGGATGGCTTCGGTGAGCTCTGTGGTTTCACTCTATTCGTTCTAGCTATTGTTGCACTTTTTCTGTTCTCCTTTTGCGAATAAACTAACCAATTTTGTGCTTGTTTGTTGTATGGGCTCGTCATGAAGCTTGTCGAGGACGCTTCCTCCATCATGTGATTAATGCACCATAATTTTGGGTTCAATGCATCCACAGCGGTTTCATACTATCTATTACACCTACTCTATTATCTCCAGTTGGCATGTTTAATGTGACATCCCATCCGTCCTTGCCTTTCTTTAACTCTGCCTCATGTTGTCTTGTCAGCCTTCTTGTGTCGAATTTCCTTTTCTCACTTGTTTTCTCTTTCGATATGGATTTTATCGTTTCCCTTGCTTGATTCATGTTTCATATGCAGCTTTTCCCTCATGCTGTGCACATTTATTTTTATTTTTTTTTACTACGTGGTGGGTGGTCGACTGTCCTTGTACAGCTTCAACCGACTCCCATTGATCATTCCTATGAGGTCTACACCTGCTATATCTCTTAATTGTATAGCTCCTCTATCCGTGACATATTTTACCTCGTATGGTCCTAGCCAATGCATTTTGAGCTTTCCTGGGTGCTACAACGATTTACTGTCGTAGAGAAATACTACATCTCCTTCCTTGAACGTCTTCCTCTTGATGTGTCGGTCGTGCCAATATTTTTCTCTTTCTTTCCGTAATTGTTGGTGGAATCCTACCAAGATTCGGTCTTCCTCCATCAATAGTAATTGATTCAGTCTTTCCTGTGTTGCACCTCATTCTATCATGTGTGTGATAGCTACTACACGTAGACTAGGTATTAAAAATTCTAATGGAACTACTACTTCTTGAACATAGACTAGTTTGAATGGTGTGTGGCCTGTCAACTTTTTGCATATGTCTCTATATGCCCATAACACTGTTGGTACCTTGAGGTCCCAATCGTCTCTATTGACATTACATATTTTTGTCAAGGCGTTCTCTAGAATTTTTTAGAAGGCTTCTACTGTGCCATTTGCCTATGGATGATACGGTGTGATTTTTTGGTGATGAACTTCAAACTCTTTGAGCATCGCTTGGATGGTGTTGTTTATGAATTTTGTTCCTTGGTTGTTGATCAAAATTCTTGGGCACCCAAATCTAGTAAGTACTTGTTCAAACATAAAGTGTGCAGCTGCCTCTATGTTGCAATCTTTTACTGGTGCGGCTTCCACCCATATTGTTAGGTATTCCGTCGTGGTGATAATATACCTCTCCCCCGTTCTTTTGGCTAGTGAGTTAATGGGTCCCATAAAGTCTATCACCCATTTTTTGAATGCGTGAAGTGTCACTTGCGGTCATATTGGCATCTCATCCCTTTTGTTGGGTTTGCCTACCCTTTGATAGACATCACATTGCTAACAATACTCTTTCAAGTATCTTTGGATCGTTGGCCACCATAATCCTACGCGTAGTACCTTCTACGTGGTATCTTTTCCTTCATAATTCCCTTCTACTATTCCCTCATGGGATTCTATTAAAATTCTTGGTCGTTCATGGTCTAGTACGTATCTTCGTAAGATGTTATCTACGCCCATGTTGTATAGATGTCCTACAATCAATTGATATTCGGTTGCATGGACTACCAGGTTATTCTTCTGCTCAGTGGTATATTCTTGTGGCGCAGTACCTATGCTCAAGTACTGGATGATCTCTGCAAAGTAATCGTCAACAATTTGTACTGAGAATAGCTGTGCATTTGGAAAGTTGTCTTCTAAATTCGTTGGTTCCTCTCCATTTGTGACCCTTGATAGGTGTTCAGGTCTTGCATTCAGTTTTCCTGGTTTAACTATTACCTCAAAGTCAAATTCTTGAAATAGCAATAACCATCGACAGATTCGCCCCCCCAACATTGGCTTGTTGACTAGGTATTTCAGGGCTGAGTGACCTATAAATATCTTAAAGTGTTTTTCCAATAGGTAATGTTGGTATTTCTATAGTGTATAAGCCATAGCTAGGCCTTGTCTTTCTGTTGTGTTATAATTATGTTCCGAGTCTGATAATTTTCTTCTTGCGAATGCTATCGGGTGATCCAAGTATCCTGCTCCTAGTTTCACTAAGATAACTCCAAGTGCTATCGTTGATGTATCTACATGTACATGGAATGTCTTCTCCCAATCTGGAAATACCAATATTGGTGCAGTGACCATCTTTTCCTTCAGGGTATCTAGACCGTGTTGGCACTCATTGTTCCATTGATACTTTTTATCCTTCCTTAACATTTTTTCCATTGGCATTGTAATCTACGCGTAGCCTTTGATGAATTTCCTGTAATATCCCGTATGTCCTAGCGTTTCTATTAGTTGGAGGACTTTTTTTGGTGCTGGTAGGTTAACAATGACTGCAATTTTGGATGGATCCACTAGAAAACCATGTGTTCATACTATGTGTCCCAATAGTATCCCAAATGGTATTCCAAATATGCATTTCTTGATATTCAGTGATCTCTAGCACTTTCTGCATCATTCTAACATCAGTCGTAAAACTTCCACATGGTTTTTTAGTAAGATATACACTATCCAATCATCTAGGTATACTTCGAGGAATTGATGGTTGAATTCCTTAAATGCTGCGATGACCACTCTAGAAAATATCGCAGGTGCATTATTCAGTCTGAACGGCATGACTGTATACTGGTAAGATTCCCATTCTGTCATGAACATGGTCTTGTGTCTATCCTCCTGTGCTATCTTAGTATGATGATATCCTGAGAATCCATCGGTGAATGAGTAGGCTTCATGGCCTCCTATGTTCTCGAGTACTTTGTCCGTGAAATGTGTGGGGAATGGGTTGTGTAGGTAGGCATCATTCAACTTCCTCAAGTCAACGCATATCCTGATCCCTCTTCCCCATTTCTTGTCCTGTACTACCATCGGGCTTATCCATTCTGATACTTCGTCTAGTTCGATGATGCCAACCTCGAGCATCTTGTCAATATCGTCTTTAACTTTCTGTTTATATATGGGGTTCAATCGATATGGTCATTGTTTAATGGGTCTCACATCAAGTCTAAGTGGTATCTTCATTTCTCCTAATTCTTTGTCTATTCCTTTCATCTTTGTAAAGGTTGTGGGAAAAAGGTCATTGTATTTGCGCAACAATTCTGTGATGCTTTCTAGTGTTTGTTCGTCCCAGTAATCTCCAATGCTAAACATTTTGGGTTGCTCGATGATCCCTATGTTAACCTTCTTTATCTTGATTGGTGCAGAGATGACCTCTGACTCTAAGGGTGGTCCTTCAACATCTCTCTCACTTTTGACTTCTTCGATCTGAATATCGCGGGGATCATATTCATTCAGTGCTTCCTCCTATACGTGGTAGCATGACAGTAGATCCTTGATTGTCTGCTTATTTTTCTGTTGTACCTATGTGATAGCTTCCACTTCTAGTTCTTCAATGAATATGACGTCTCTGATCCGTTTCAGGGCCATGTCTATGTTGGGGTTCTCATGCTCAAATGAGAAAGTGACTATAAAGTTCTATTGGATTGTCACCCATGTCTTGGTTCCTTTACGCATTTCTTGGTCTGTATACCAATTCCCTGGTATGCCCTCTAAAGTATGAATGAAGTGGTGATAACATTCCTCCGGTGGCATCATTTTACACAGCATTTTACATGCCTCCAAGTGTTCTTATGGTGTGCCTAGTCCATCATATTTCTGTTGTTTGTTACCTATTTGTTCTGCGCTGAACCTTATGTGTAGTAATCACTTCCATTGGTACCAATCTGTGATAGTCTCTTTGTGTGCACCCCACCATCTTGCAGGTGTAGCCTTTAGTGCTAAATCTAGTTCTAGCAATCTCTAGTTTTCTAATACTTTGTATTCATATTGTGTTAAGAAAGTTTCCAAATCATTTAGCTCATGAAAAATGGGTGGTTCTCTGATTTCTGTGCCAATCCACCTTATTGCGTGGTCTATTCTGGCACACCTTCTTGTGGATAATTCATGTAGTCTTTGCTGCCATTTTTATAACCCAGTGCCTAAGTCTATTGTACATGAAGGAATGCTCCTCCAACTGAGTACCCCATCTGCAGTTGGGTTTATATAGTTTGCATCGTGCACAGTTGTTTTGTACAACTGGTTGATCTCTTCTAAATCCAAACAAGTGGGTTCTATGAACCTCTCTCTTTCTGATGGGTCGAGTGGGGCTATGACCCTATAGTCCCCCAACTCAAATGTCATTTTTCTGGTTTTTAAGTTAATTATGGCCTGGTTGTCGAATGCCCAATCTAGACCAAGTAGCGCTAGGTAAGGTGTTGTGTTGTCTACTATTTTGATGACATCAAAGTCTTCCTTAGTGCGCACACCATCCAGATCTACCATCACTCCTTTTAGTCTACCTATTGGTAGGACTCTATGCTGATTTGCTAGCTTTAATTGAACAATTGAGTATCCCAGTGTAAGTTCTCCCATGCATTGCCATGTAGCTTTTGGTAGTACATTCACTTCGGATCCTATATCTAGTATAACATCTCCCATATTGAAATCCCCAATGTTAGCATTTAGTATAAATTCCCTACTTGTTCTTCTTCTTGTATGTAGGTGGTTAACAATTTTCAATTATGGCTTCTGTTCCGTCTCGCTGCTACATTTTTCTAGGATGTGTTGCAATATTTTGACAGATGAAGGAACACTTAACATTTTGATGCATGATTGCAAAAGGTCTTTGATAGTACTTACTTATTACTTGGGTTGTATTATGTTGGTATGGTCCAGTGATAGTGGCATTTCATATTCCAAAGCTCTCTTTCTCTGTTGTGCAGTCAACGCAATGTTCTCCTTTTGGAATTCTTGTTAGGCTTCTGTAAAGATCTCCTTCTCCTTATGCACGTCGAACTACTTCTTGGGGTTAGTGTTCTTCTTTACCCATTGGTTCTGCATTGGTTCCTGTTGAACTGCGTCATTTCCTATTTTTGTTCCTCCTCAAGTGAATATGTTGATGTTCCATCCATCATCCCTTGCTTCATCTGAAATCCACTAAACATTTTGGTTATTTTGATTCCTTTTTTCCTATATCTTTACGAGTAATGTCGGACATTCCTCCGTATCATGGTCCGATGCACAAAAATACATACAAGTTGTTGGTGGCATTGGGCATTCCTTTGCATAATGTCCTGGTTGTTGGAAATTGTGACATGTTACTAGTCCTCTACCGTGTCTAAAACATCCTCTGGCTCATCCTGATCCCCTATAAGCTGCGTGATCACCTTACGGCGTGTTATACTGTGGTCCCTGATTATACTAGGCAGTATTGTACTAGGGTTGTGTCGAGTTGTATTGTGGCTATGCGTTATTGTATGGATGTGGCACAGTATTATACTACTACTACACAATGTTGTATGGGGCTAGGGCTTGAGTGAACTATGGTATTTCTTGCCCAGTTATCATTTCTTCCTCTACCCTATATGCATCTAATGTTCTTTCCCACATCAGCTCCATAGTTCTGCAATCTTTGTCGTCATGGCTGGCTAACTTGCAAAAGGTACAATATGAGTTATTTGGGACTGTTTGGTATTTTTGCATCATCGTGTAGTGGTAAGGGTCGTGATCCAATTTCTTGCATATTTCACACCATAATCCTCCCTGTGGTAGTGTGTTTGGCATCCCTGTCACCATATACTGTGCAAATTTTGGGCATTCATTATTATGGTGTCCTTCCGTCCTATAGGTAGTTCACCAAACGACTTCTCGTTTGTCCTTGTTCTTATTCTGGTTCAGCTAAAATGTTAAGTTCTTCAAATCCTCCTTCATTTCTTCAATAGCCGGGTCCATCTGCTAGTGTCGATTCTCTTCCAATTACAAGGCTGCCTACAGAGCCTCTTCTTGCATCTGAAACTTTTGTTGTCGTAATGGATATTTTAAGTGTGGGAGTAGTGAGTTGACAAAAAGGTGTTGATGTTGCATATCGGTCATAAGGTATTTTAACTTTCCTTTTAATCGCTTGAATATTTGATCAATGTCCCATACCAATTCTCCTAGTTTCTGTCTTATTTCAATCATCTCATTCATATATTGATCCTCTGATCTCGGCTTCTGGAACTCATTTATCAATAGTTTCTTAATTTCATCCAATGTTCTTGTTGTTCTGGGAACACTGTTCATTTCTAGATTCATGTACCATTCTAGTTCTCGGTCTCTTAGCGTGATCTCTAGCTGCGCGAGTTTGGTGTCTTCTTCAGTGATCTTCTTTGCTTCCTAGATCTTTTCACAAATTAACAGATTCTTCTCAGGGTATTCTACTTCTTCTCCTCAAAAATCTAGTAATATGATAGTAGGATCATGTCCTGCCATTCCAAATACTGAGCTACTCCCTCCTCCACATGGTGTAAATACTTGAATAAGGTTTCTTGAACTGGCTCCTCTAGTTGTTTCTCCTTGTGTAGATGTACTTCATATTGTCGGACTTCCTCCAAACTTTGGTTGTCTAAACGATGGTGTGCTCTTTGGTGTATTGGTTGCACATGGGTTTATGGCTTCCACACTGAAATTGATATGAAAGGGATGGTTGCCTTCTCCTCCTATTCTTGGGCCTCTTGTTTTCTTCTCATACATGGTGTGTAGGATTTCCTCAATCTGCTCCACAACTCGGAGATCCTCTACATCTTCCTCATCACTTTCCAAGCCATTCCTCTCAGCTACGACTCTCTTCTTGGTATTCACCTTATATTGGTAGGGTGCTCTGCTACGTGTCATTCATGATGATTCCAAGATCCACTTAAGCTAGTCGTCATCCATCAAAATCAGGTCCAAGGGTTCCTCCTTTTTCTTCTCTTTATCCTGCCCTCCTTCCATTCCTCCTCTCTCTGTCAGTGCTTCCCCCCTTCCCCCATGCACGCAGGGAAGTCTAGTTGTCTGATTCCATTGTCATTACACCTTTGTTATATAGAAATATCTTGATAGAAGTATACAGTGATTGAATGTACCTTCCTATGGGTCCTCATGGGAACTCTTGCTCAGTTGCAATGTATGAATTTGTTGTGTCTACTGCAAATTATGTGATAAATCCTGACACAATACTGTCAAGCCAAAAGTTGACTGCGCGAGTGAATTTGTTGTTCACTTGCTGCAGTTGCTGGATCTGTACTGGAGTCCAATATAGTTGTCGAATCCATTTCTCCATGTGGTTATCATTTAACTTTAATATCCACTCCTGTATTAGATGCGTAAAATCACAGAAAAATACTTCGTTTAAATCCGTAAATACGTATTTATCCAAGTATTTACGCGGTGTGTTGTCTTTATGTGCAAACTCTAGCTCTTTAGTTCTCAACCATCCCTTAATTTATTCTCTCATGGGGTTCCAAGATCTCAACATTCCATTCTAATGGCTCATTTCTCTTCTGTTCCGCTCCTCCGATTCTTATTCATTCTATCTCATCTACTCAATCCTCTCTTGTTCCTCTTAACACGACAACATAACCATTTGTTGGTTACTATTTCCCTTCTTGGGTTGTCTGAGTTATTGACCCAGGGTTCATGTCATTCAGGGTTCCAACAAAACCTCTAAAACTATCGGCCCTCCTGGTAATCCAGAAGGCAACACAACACCCGGAAGGTACTACGTAGTCTCACCTGAGATAGCTTTAAATGGGTGACTGTAAGACTTAGGTGTTTATAGCCTAGGATAGAGTAGGGGATAGGGGTTTCTTGATTAAAGCCAGGTAGCGTGAGATGTAAGGTAAACTACTTATCCCTTGAAGTCACATATGTATGTTTCATAGTTTAATTCCAACAGAGTATAAACAGATTCATAACAATGTGCTAACTCATTCATCAAGCTTAACCATTAATTGTTGAAAGAAAGAAGAGACATGCATACATTCAACATATTACATGAGTATGACCGTGGTTCACCCCCTCCTGGGCTACATCCATAAATATTTTACTCTTGGCTCTTTTATTATGGCATTTTTGCATTCCTGGTGCCAAACACTTACAATTCTCCACAAAACTGTGTAACATCTATGTGAGGTGAACTAGATCCCACTAGGCTCTACATCCTATGGTCTAATCCTTAGATCTACCTTCCCTTGTATCTTCTTTTCTCAACAACTTACAAAATCGGTTCATACAGCTAAAAACATTACATATCACCTACACTCCTATGTGGTTACAGTCTCCAAAACTTAACTCCAAAGCCTAACCTTCAATAACAACAATACACTAACAAAAACCCTCCTTATATGACACTTTCATATCTATATTTATACATTTCAGGCTCTTCATCCTTTTACAGAATATTACCAAAACCCTAACCCTTATTACGTTATATATTTCTCCCATGCACATGTTATTCTTCCTCCAGCTGTCGCTTTCCTTTGTGCACACTTTCTTGCATGCACGTGTGTTGTTCTTTTGCCAGTTTTTTCTTCATTTTTTTGCATTCTTTCTTTCCTTCAGCCTGGTGCCAACAATATCCAAGCCAACTTTGACGATCTCCAAATGAATTCTCATCTTAATCAAGGGCTGATTTCCCAACATGTTGAATTAATAAAATAGTTGCAAGAAAAATTGGAGTTGACGAAAAGTACCTGAGTGGATATTTAGTCTCTCTAGACCCAAGCAATTGAAATAAATGAAAAAATTGAAAATGCACCATAATATCTTTTTATGAAGGTAGAAGCCATCCATAAGTGCTACCATAGGATCAACCTTTCCCTGAAAGACATCTATATCAAGGAGAGAGAAGATCATTCTGCTTGAGATAAGTTTCAAGAGGTTGTGTTATTGATATCAAGGGATGATGCCTCAAATGTACATCATCTCTCTTTGTTAGAAGAAATAAGAGGTTATATAGATATGAAGGCTTGGGAAACAAATTTGGTAGAAAGCAAGAGACTTGTTAGAGATGTAACTAAAGCTTATCTAGAAGCATTGAAAGTGATAGATAAAGGGCTAATTGATTTCAAAGGAAATGTTATTTCTGAAGCCCTAGGTCAAATAGAAATAGAAAAGAATCAGTATAATTCTAGAACAAACAAAGAAGAAGCTCTGGCGACCATCCAAAATATGAAATAGATTGATCTTCTTCAGATAAACAAATGGATAGTGAACCCAATCTTGCAGCTATAGGCCACATCTCAAGGATCTGAAAGGATACAGGCAAAGTTACCTCAGGTAGAAATAAATTTATACACTTTTTAGGCCAATCAAGCAACTGAGCCTTCAGGGATGGTAGTGAAATTAGTAAGTAGATGTATCCAATGCATTGAATATGAAAAGGAAAGCACATTTGGAAACAAGTAATGGAGTGCTATTACATGATTGGGTATCAGTAAGAATAAAAATGGAAACAGAGCTGTGATGACTAGGATGTTGTTTCAAAACATCTAGAAGATCAAAATACAGAAGGGTTTTGGCCAGCAGATGAAAAGACTGCCAACAAAGCTCACCATTCTCTATGCCCTATTTTCTCATTTATGATATTTACCATTTTTAATTATGAGAAGTCCAGTCGTTTTGAGTTGAGACCATTTTGTATAAATACATAGATTGAAGACTTATTACAGGTTGCTTCTTTTCAATTGTAACAGAGAAAACTCATCCATATTGAGTATTAATACAAGTGTAGACAAGGATTCCAAGTTTTGTTTAATCTAGGTTATGTACTTCTTCTGTGTTTTCCATATCTCGACATTTCTTTAAGTATTTCCTTGATAAATGTATAATTTAAATTTAGTACAACAACTATTGTAATAGTATTGCATCAATAATTTGTTAAGAAAGAAGTGTTTCCTATGTATTTACTGTGAGTAAATCAACACCTGCAAGTTGTGTGTATTACTGTATTTTATGCTTTATTCAAGGTTACACTATCTATTTTATTCCACTGCAACAGAGTGAGATTCTTTAGTAATTGATTTTTTTCTTTGTTTTACAGTTTTGTATTTTCTTTCATACCATTCGATATTTCAATTTTGAATCAGACAGAAAATATGGCCTCTATGCTGCCACACTGTTAATTTCATTTAAGGATTTTTTCTCATATAAATAAGGTATAAAAAGCACTTTTAAAAAGCACTTTCATAACTTTCCTGACACCTGACATTATCCTTTGAGCCTTAAGTTTAATCTCAGGACCAACACAACCTACGTTTCACTAAGTTATATAACCAAATTCTCAAACTTATTCACCCTCAGAACCAAGCCGCTTTTATGCATTATTATAATGCTCTACCTTCCCCTTATCCTCATAGGCTTGAAGAAAAAGCTATTGAAAATCTTAGTTCTACTTTGCATACTTGTCTAGTGTAATATCCCTAGGCTAAACCTATATGTAAATGTAAATACACATGTACTTAAGCTGGTGAGCTATTTGAAATTATTTTTGTATGCAGCTCCCATGGTATAGTGCGCGCATGTACTGCGCAGTAAAATGATGAAGTGTGCACATTCTAGGATACCACGCGCAACAACTTAAGTGTGCGCGATTTTGAGGCCAAGGAGCCTTTGTGTATATGTTGCGTTTTATAGGATGGTGAGCCTGTTTTGTGATGATTAGACCAAAGATCCTAGATGTTAAAGGCTAGTGAGCCTTTTTTTGTATATGTCTCATCATTAATATAAAATACATCGCTACTCGTAGACCAACCACGATAAAAGAGTATGGGACTAAACTCCACTAGTTAGGGAAAGGGGGGGATAAAATTTAAGGAAAAGGGGCTTAGATAGGGAGCTTAAGCCAAAAAGGAATATTATATTAATATTTCTTAAGTATAAAGTATGGAAAATTATTTTATCCTAAGTTTTAAGGATGGGGACAAGTGGGCCAAAGTAGCTCCCAACATGACAAGTGTCAAGTTGGGAACATGCATACATATAGTTTGGACTTAGATCATTCCTTCCATCATTCAGTCTGCCATTCAACCATTCCATGATCATTAATTCACTCGGGTAGTTGTCCTCTATACCTTCCTGTCACGGTACCTGAACCTGTATCTGTACCCATACCTATTTTTGTACTTGGTTATCTTGGGAGTTGGACTGAAGAAGCAGGCTGTCAGGCCCGTGGGATATTGAAGAGGCGGGTTTTTAGGCCCGTGAGCAATTTCTCTTTGGGTGAGAAAATTGTTGGGAATTTATTTTTTGAAGGTGCTAAAATGCAGCTACAGGGCTCTAAGACTTTCTGTCTGGCCTGTTGTGGAAGCCCAGAAAGGAAGTGGGTCAGCTAAAGGATTGTTGAGCAGAGAAGGGGCACACTTCCTGGGTGGGATATGCATGTGGGGAATGAGGGATTGTAGGCTGTTAGTTTGAGTTGGAACCTATGATAGAGTATTTCATGTTGTCTATGATCCATTAGCCTGGTTAGGAACCCGTTTACCCAGGTGGAATTTAGTCCCATCTTGGGGGTGACCCATTGCAGAGAGCGAGCAGTGTGGTCTAAGGCTGGGAGGTTCATGGAAGGTTTGCACATAGTTGGTGATATTCTTACCAAGATAAGTGACAATTGTGTGATAAATTATATGTTGCATTATCATTTACGTGTTTATTTTTATGGGATTATCCTATGTGTGGTTTATAACTGTGTTTATATCTATGGGTATTTCTTGTATATGCTACATGTATATGTTTACTGTTATTTTAGTATGAATCTCTGCATTTACATAATGTATTTATCTGTTTACATTTTTATATAAAGTTTCACAAGAGTTATGTGTGTATATGTTTTAATTGCATGTAGTTCAAAAAAATTGTATGGCATAGCTCATTTGGGTGATGGGTATGTTGCAGTATGTCGATCAGAGAATGAAATCATTTTTTGGAGTAGCATGGCCTAGCCTGGGTGGTTGGGGATGTTACAACATGGTATCAAATCTTCATTTTTCAACACCGAGCCTGGATGGGCCGAACAAGTTGAGTTGAATTGAAATGTCACTAAGTATTTATTTTGAAGTGGCCAAATTTCATGTTGCAGAACGTCCATGATAAAAAGTAACAACAATTGCACAAAATTGGGAAAAAGTCCCAATTTCTATTGTTAAATACATGAGAAAATTGGGAAATTTTGCCAAGTGGTGAGATATTCTTGATTTAATATATGTTCTAGAAAATTTGGACCTAGAAATTGGTCGAATTTGAAGTTATAGTGAATCCATGACAGATGGAGCAAGTTTAGCAATTAAAATTCTCAATTCGTGAATTGAGTGTGGGAAAAATTCGTTCCAGAAATGTCAACCCACAACGATTTTTTGTTGCAGAGGTTGAATTGGTGTTATTTGGGAGAAATTGAACAAATTTCATAGTTGCAGAATGCCTATGGTAAAAATTAGGCATTGTGCGGAAAACTATTGGTGTTCGGGCATGGGCGCTAAAATTTTGTGTCACGCGGAAAAATGTTGGTGTGTAGGTGTGCACACTAAATTTTGGCGTCGCGCAAAAAAATGTTGGTGTGCAGGTGCGAGCATTAAATTTTGGCACCACGTGGAAAAATGTTGGTGTGTGTGCGCGCGTGCTAAATTTTGGTGCCACGAAAAAAACTATTGGTGTGCGGGTGCGCGCGCTAAAGTTTGGCGTCATGTGGAAAAATGTTGGTTTGCAGGTGTGCATGATAAATTTTGGCATCACACGAAAAAATATTGGCGTGCGGGTGTGCACGCTAAAATTTGGCGCGATGCAGAAAAATGTTGGTGTGCGAGTGTGGATTGAGTGACGCATGATTAATATTGTCGCATGGTGTGCATACACATAATAAGGTGTTCACGATTTGCACACACAATAATGGTGTGCATGGTGTGTGCAATATTGGCAGAGCACAGAGGAGTTTGGTTGGTGTGCATGCAATATGTGTGTATGTTGTCACGTGACATTTTAGTAAATGGTGCGTGTAGACTATTAGTGTGCGGTAAGGGTGAACCAAAATTTGGCATGGTGCAATGCATATAGTGAAATGCATGCGAAATATTAGCATGTGATAGAAAAAAATTGCACGCAGCAGGTGCTAGTGCAAGAACCAAAATTGTGTGTGGTGGATATTGGTGCGCAACACAAAAGTAGTGTGCGCCAATTATTGGTGCAACAGAGAAGTGATGCATGGTAGTTATAGATGCATGGAGCATGAATTACCTTGTGGTGTTGTTGTGCATTCTAAATATATGTGTACAGGTTAAAAATTTTGCACACAAAGTCATTTGGATAGTGAACAACAACAGAAAATGAATGAATTTCCGCGACATTTTATACTGTTTGAACGTCATCCTTTTGCAATGCGTTTTTTAGGCCCTTAACATCATTTTTAGCTACTCAAAAACCACGAGAATAGAGTTTACCAAGGTACACATTGTCCCTGCAGCTCAAATAAAATATCCCAAAGAGATCTTTCTAGTGATGTAAATCGTTCGTCAAACAAAGATTTTATGAGAAAGTTACAACAGAAACAATGGAGAGTAACTTTTAAGACCCATCTAATTTCGAAAAGCCATAACTTTCTGCTCCAGAATCAGATTGAGGTGAAGGAGAAGTCAATGGAAAGATATTGAACCATAGAAGACATTCCTAGAGTTGAATTAAATTTTTGGGCATGTTAAAAAATTTTTAGATGGAAAAGAAGGTACCTGTAGCATTCTAGACCAAAAACACGAATTAGCCTAGAACTTCAGTAGGTTGTAACTAACAACCCAGAACCTAGAAAGAGGTGAAACTTGGAAAAACTGTCCAAAATATGTATTTGAAGAAAACCAATGGAGGTCCCATGAAAACACCAATGGAGTAGGTGCAACAATTCTTAATTACAATGTAGAGTTGTGCCAACTTGAAGAGTGAATAAAAAAATTAATGGGAAATTTTCAAATAACCATAACGTTTTTCTCAAGACTCAGAATTGAACATAGAAGTAGGCATTGGAAAGGTCTTGGACAGTAGAATAGAATATAATTATTCTCCCAGAAAATTGATCTTGGCATTCAATTTTTCAGGAAATCAGAATAAATAATTCTGATATATTATTGAACCAGAATGGTTCATATTTTTCATGAAATTGTTGAGTCAGTTAACTTGAAAATTTTTTGTTGGCCGTACATTTTGCAAAGTTAACAAAAAATAGATCATATCAGTATCAACATGGTGTTACACATAAAAATTACTCAACTGGATAAGTGTCGCATGTTCCTCTCAATTGTCGTAAGTGTCGCATCTTCCTTACACCTTTCACAAGTGTTGCAAGTTGTTCACAAGTGTCACAAACATTGTTCAAACATAGTGCTATAATGACGACACTAAGGAGGCACTTAAAACATCTCATACAATTGATTTGGAGAAGGGGAAATGGTTAACTGAAGTCAAGGAACTCTGATCACCTGATAAGAGCTCTTAAACAAAGGTTCTGAGGGTGAGCACTCCCCTACATCAGCCTTAGGAGCACTCGCGCTCCCCTATAAGGCTTCAACGAGCATTATAATTCTTGTCTTCCCCTCTGAAGGAGTGTTATCCACCTTTGGAGTGTTGGTTCTCCCCTCAAGCTTCCTAGGAAGCGCTACAATGCTCTGATGCCCCTTTTGAGGGAGCGTTGTCTAATCTGAGGTAGTAGTTGGCCTGTTGAGGAGAATAAGGGGATGATCTCTCAAGTTTAGAAGGCAGTTGCTTTCAAATTCTTGGTTCCATCAGAAGATCCCTGATGTAAGGAGGAAGTTCCTCAAATTGTTCTAAAGATAACTCAAGAGGTTAAGCTCCTCTTAACCTATATAAGAAAGCTCTATGATGGTGAAAAGGGGGAAGAATTGCTAGCATCAAACCTATGATCTCATAGGGAACACATAGTCAGTCAAAGG
>SNQJ01S0038771.1:24444-39690 GCA_010110895.2 Picea sitchensis | reverse complement strand
CCAAGTAGTCTCTTGAGAACATTGTCCAATAATTCTTAGAGTCGCCCTTGAACACGACACTTTGTCATTTGCACATATCATAATCCACTGAACCTCTGCACTGAGCCAATCCTTTGAGTTCCTTTCACTCCTTTGGGTCACCCGACGCAAGTCATAGTACCCACTACATAGTTTTGGTCCATGTCATGTTTCGTTGTCGTGCCCCAGTGTTCAAGGGAAGTATCCACCTCGAGAGTCAGCCATCCCAAATATCTTGCCTCAAAACCCATGTCAGTCCATGTACTTTTGATCTACCAATTACATCTCTATATAGTTTTTTTGTCATTGATGGGGGATACATCGAGGCCCTCCCTTGACGAGTCTATTCCTGTCGACTTCAACACATTATCTAGGAATCATACTTAGAAACCAATTGGTACTCTGGGACCTGCATGCCTCAATGGCAGGCCTCCTCACATCTGACAATAGGTTTACATCATTGACCTCTGATTAGATGATTCCACGGATGTTCAACCTCAGCTCATCTATTCACATTCGCTGGAATGTACTAGGGTACCTTGGGAATCATTGACATTAATGGTGATTTCCCTCGCACTTGTTAACGGTTCACACTATTGATCGGTGATCAAGTGGTTTCTGCCATGTTCGACATCAAGACATCTATTCACATGGTTAGAATCATACCACATTGAGATTGGTAAAAAGACCCTGGGTTGAGTAACCACTTTGATATATGCTTCGCTCAGGCTGCGAAGGAGTTTCTAATGGACAAAGAACACATACACTGTTACATATATCCACTTTGTATTGGTCGTGGCTATGTCTTGTCATCTCCTAGATCCACTGTGTATTCTTCATGGCCATGATCAATTTGAGTCATTAGAGTATAGATCCACATTGTATCTTCGGTGGCTATACCTTATTGTCAATACAATTATGGATCTGTAGTGAATTTTACGGTGGCCATATCTTGCAAGTCTTGATCACCCAAGCATAGGTATGCCTGCCTTGGGATTCGAAATATGTCATGATATTTGTTGGATGTTTGTGTGCAGCTTCCATTAGGTTGTCCGAGTCTATACCCTTGCTTGAACGTCTACAAAGAATTTCAGTTATCAGTTCTCATCTTCTAACTTCATACTTTGGGGGGCAATCTATTACACGTCAAAATTACTCAACTAGATAAGTGTCGCATGTTCCTCTCAATTGTCGTAAGTGTCGCATCTTCCTTACAACTTTTTCAAGTGTCGCAAGTTGTTCACAAGTGTCACAAACATTGTTTAAGCGTACTGCTATAATGACGACACTAAGGAGGCACTTAAAACATCTCATACAATTGATTTGGAGAAGGGGAACTGGTTAACTGAAGTCAAGGAACTCTGATCACCTGAGAAGAGATCTTAAACAAAGGTTCTAAGGGTGAGAGCTCCCCTACATCAGCCTTAGGAGTGTTGGCGCTCCACTATAAGGCTTCATGGAGCATTATAATGTTTGTCTTCCCCTTTGAAGGAGCGCTATCCACCTTTGGAGTGTTGGCGCTCCCATCAATCTTCCTAGGGAGCACTACAGGGCTCTGATGCCTCTTTTGAGGGAGCGCTGTCTAATATGAGGCAGTAGTTGGCCCGTTGAGGAGAATAAGGGGAGGATCCCTCAATTTTAGAAGGCAGTTTCTTTCAAATTCTTGGTTCCATCAGAAGATCCCTGATCTAAGGAGGAAGTTCCTTAACTTGTTCTAAAGATAACTCAAGAGGTTAAGCTCCTCTTAACCTATATAAGAAAGCTCTATGATGGTGAAAAGGGGGAAGAATTTCTAGCATCAAACCTATGATCTCATAGGGAACACATAGTTAGTCAAAGGGGAAGTGATCAGTGAAGCTTCCATCATCCAATTTGTGGATCTTCCGAGCAAGGGTTAGACAAAGGGAACTTGACGAAGATGTCGCATTCGCATCTACGATTGTAAGTACTGCTATCGTTATTCTCATCAATATGACATGCTTGGCATGTTTCTTTCTAGTTTGTGTCTGATCTTACATGAACCTATCATTGATAGATAGATCTATTTTCAAGCTAACATCAATAGAGTAGGAAGTGGTCATACTTTGTTTGTCTACAGGAATCAGCGCGGAGTAAGAGTTTGGAGCTTGATTTGGAGCGTGCAGGGACAAACATCGATAAAAAGGTATTTTTTTTCTCCTTCCTTCTCATGTGCTATTTTGTATGGATTTGAAAGGAAGTCAGTTTCCACGTTAAGCACTTTCTATCTTAGAGTAGGGTCTAGCTCTTTGAGGCAATCTACCTGTCCGCGGGGAGATTTTCCTACAACACATGGAGTCCAAATGAATGGAATATACATAGGGTACTTACATCCAGGAATATGAGATCATAAGGATGGATGTCCTTTTGGGCATTGAAGGAACAAACTCCAATGGACATGGAGAAGGAAGGGATGAAAACATGAATATGGTAGAGACCATTAAAAATTTTCAAAAGGATTTCCAAAGCCATAAAGATGATAATGAAAGGATTATGAGATCTAAGGAGAAGTAAGAGGAATTCAAAATGAAGTTAATTCAGAGCTTGAATAGAATAGAACAGAAATTGGATAAGGAGAGTGGCTCAAGAAAATCATGAAGTCATAGGTCTCTTGATGAGAAAAGAAGAACTAGAAGTGTTAGTAGACTTCACTGTCACTCCTTGAGGCATTACAATAAGAGGGAAAACAAAATATCAATTCCATCCCCTGTCAGGAAGAATAAGAGGTCTAGGGTGGATTAGCTATGAGGAGAAATGAACAAAATCAAACCTCCTACATTTGATGTTGAGCACAAGAATGATGAAGATGCAAAGACGTGGTTGTTGGGCATGAGAAAGTATTTTTAATTACATAATTTTTCTTCTCATGCAGAAGGTAGAATTTCCATCTATCAACTCAAGGGAAAGGCATCCATGTGGTGGGATCATCTTGTGCAGGTGTAACACATTAAAGAGAAAAGTGTTACTTGGAGGGAATTCAAGAAGTATTTTGAAAATAAATACTTGACTAAGATATATTATGACAAGAAAATGAAAGAGTTCTTTGAACTCAAGATCGGGAGTATGACCATAGATGAATATGAGAGAAGGTTTTTAGAACTTTTGAAGTATGTTTCTTTCATAAAGGATGAGAGAGTTAATATTCAAAGTTATTTGAGTGTATTACCATCATTCATCAGTGAATAAATATAATATGATGATCCCAAAACATTGGAGGAGACCATAAAGCAAGCTATATGCCTATATGATCAACAAAATGCAAGGCCAACTTTCCAAAAATCTTGGGAAGACAAAAAGAGATTTAATATGGATCAGAGGAAGAAGGGAACTAAGACAACATTCTTTAGAAATAATACTCAGTCACAACCAACTTCTAGAGAACCCAAAATGATTGAGATAGGGGGTCAAAGGCCAAGGCAACCACCTATTCAATGTTGGGGTTGTAAAGGAGATCATATGTTCAGAGATTGTCCTCATAGAAGTGAAAAAGTGAAGAATTTTCACAATGAACAACATGCTAAAACAATGGAGGACATGGGCATAAATGTATGAAGGATCTATGCAACCCTAGACAACAAGCAAGCAGAGTATCAATCACATATGATTGAAGTGGAAGGTATGATCAACAACCAAACCATTGCTATTTTAATTGATTCAGGAGCTAGTCATAGTTATATAGATCCTAAGATGGTGGAAAGTTTTCATTTACCAAGAAGTAAGCATGGAAAATATTGGTTGGTGTAGCTAGCTACCAGAGCCAAAAGAAAAGTTAATGAGATGGTTAAGTCATGTCTTATGGACATGAATGGACTGAACACCAGGGCATATCTAGACATCTTGCCTTTAGGTTCCTATGATTGTCTAATTGGGATGAATTGGTTGGACCAACATCATGCTATCCTAGACTGACATAAAAAGACATTTACTTTCTTGGATAAGGAAGGGAACCTAAGGAAAGTGCAGGGAATTCCCAAGGCAGTAACCATCAAAGAAATTTCAGGATTGCAACTAAAGAAATGTTAAAGAAAAGGGTGTCAAATATTTGCATCTCATATGGAAGAGACAACTAAAGATAAGGTGCCAAATTTGGAGGATCATGTAGTCTTGGAAGATTTTGAAGATGTATTCAAGGAGGTACCAGGACTACACCCAAAGAGAGATATTTATTTCTCTATAAATTTAATTCTTGGAGCAACTCCAGTGTCAAAAACTCCTTAAAGAATGAGTACACCAGAGTTGAAGGAGTTGCAAATACAGCTTGAAGAACTTCTGAAGAAGGGGTATATACGCCCAAGTGTGTCACCTTGGGGTGTCCCAATATTGTTCGTGAAGAAGAAAGATGGGACATTAAGATTGTGCATTGATTTTAGACAGTTGAATAAAGTGACTATAAAGAACAAGTATCCTCTACCAAGGATTGATGATCTCTTTGATCAATTGAAGGATGCAAAGATATTTTCAAATATAGATCTCAAGTCAGGATACCATCAGGTAAGGATTAAAGAGGAATATATCAATAAGACCTCTTTTAGGAAAAGGTATGGTTATTATGAGTTCACAATGGTGCCATTTAGGTTGTCAAATGCACCCATTTTTTTCATGTGCTTAATGAATGGTGTTTTCCCTGAATATTTAGACAAGTTTTTCATTGTCTTTTTGGATGACATCCTTGTATATTCCAAGTCAGAAGAAGAGCATGAGCATAATTTGAGGATGGTGTTGCAAGTATTAAGGGAGCATAAATTGTATGCCAAATTGAGCAAGTGCTCATTTTATCAAAAGTAAATTCATAATTTGGACATATCATTTCAGAGGATGGGATAGCAGTAGCTCCTGAGAAGATATAAGCCATTAGTGAATGGTCAATGCCAAAGAATGTGATAGAGGTAAAATCATTCATGGGCCTTGCAGACTACTATAGGAGATTTATTGAAGGATTCTCAAAGATTGCAAGCCCAATCACTTCCTTACAAAAGAAGGGTGTGAAGTTTTAGTGGACATTGGATTGTGAAAAGAGTTTCCAACACTTGAAACAATTATTAACAAGTGTTCCAATACTAAGGATTGCAGACCCAAATAAAGACTTCATTGTATGCACAGATGCATGTAAACAAGGACTTGGTGGATTCCTTCGTCAAAATGGGTTTGCTATATGTTATGAATCAAGGAAGTTGAAGGAGCATGAAAGACACTATGCAGCTCATGATTTGGATTTGGTAGCCATAATGCATGCCTTGAGGAAATGGAGACATTACCTCATGGGGAAAAGGTTTGAGCTGAGGACAAACCATAATGGTCTGAAATATTTATTTGATCAACCAACTCTAAAATCTAGGGAAAGTAGATGGTTAGAATTTCTAAGTGAATATGACTTTGATATAAAGCATATCAAGGGGAAAGAGAAAAAAGTGGTTGATACACTCAGCAGAAGAGTGCATGAATTGCATTCTACATCCATTAGCATGTACTAATCAGATTTGAAAGACATAATTTTGGAGGCTGCAAAATTAAATTTGCAATACAAGGAATTAGTGGAAAAATTACAGCAAGGTAATTTGCAGTAGAAAATTGAAGAAGACAAGCTAGATAATAATGAAATTCTCATGTATAGGGGAAAAATTTATGTACCAAATTCCCAGGAATTGAAAAAATGGATATTGAGAGAAATGCATAATGTACCTTATGTTGGGAACCCAAGTTATCAGAAAAATATTGCAGCTATCAAAAGCCAATATTATTGGCCAGGCATGAAGAAACAAGTTGCATATTTTATTTCCAAATGTTTGGAATGTCGAAAGGTAAAGGTTGAGCATAGACACCCAACTAGTTTGATACATACATTACCCATTCCTAAGTGGAAATGGGAAGTTGTAACCATGGATTTCATTACCAAACTTCCCAGAACAAACAAGGAACATGATTCTATCATGGTAGTGGCAGATAATCTTACTAAAGATGCCCATTTTATTCCAATTAATCTCACTCACAAGGAAGCCAACATTGTTGATGTTTATATGAAGGAAATTGCTCGATTACATGGTATACCCAAGACAATTGTGTCTGACAGAGATCCAAAATTTACCTCAAATTTTTGGAAAGGATTATTTAATGGATTTGGAACAAATTTGAATTTTACTACATCTTATCATCCAGAATCAGATGGACAAACAAAGAGGGTGAATCAAGTGATTGAGTATATGTTGAGGATGTATGTGATGGATAAACCATGAAAATGGGAAGACCACCTACACTTGGTAGAGTTTCCTTATAACAATGGGTACCAAACATCTCTAAATACGAGCCCATTTGAGGCACTTTGTGGAAGAAAGTTCAACACACCGGTAAGTTGGGATAACCCAATAGAAAGAGTAGTGATTGGGCCATATTATCTCAGAAAAATGGAGAAAATGTTGAAAATAAAACAAAATTTAAAGGCTGCCCAAGACAGGCAGAAAAACTATACTAATAAGTGTAGAACTCATAGGGAATTTAAAGTTGGGTACCATGTATTATTGAAAGTGAAGGCCAATAGAAGTTCCCTGAAGTTGGGAAATTATTCAAAGTCGGGAGCTCGCTATTGTGGGTCATTTGAAATCCTAGAGAGGATTGGCCCAATAGCTTATATGATTGCATTGTCTGCATCTATGTCTATTCATAATGTATTACATGTATCATTGCTCAATAAATATATATCGGATGCTAATCATGTTATTGATTGGAATGTGATTCAGGTGGAGAAAGAAGGCACTTTCCAAGTGCATCTGGTATGCATTCTGGACCGAAAAATAAAACAGCTCCAGAATCGAGCGATAGAGCTTGTAAAGGTCCAATGGACCTGGCACGGTCCTGAGGATGCTACTTGGGAGCATGAGGATACAATGTGGACAGAATACCCGCATGTTTTTAAGGATTTTTGAAATTTTTGTTGTTTATGTGTATGTAATGCACTGAGGATAGTGCATAAATAAGGGCAGGGGATTGTAATATCCTTAGGTCAAACCCAATTGTAAATGTAAATACAAATGTACGTAATATGGTGAGTTTTTTGACATCATTTTTATATGCACCTTCCATGGTATAGTGCCCACATGTACTACGCAGAAAATGATGAAGTGCACACATTCTAGGATACTGCGCGTAGCAGCTTAAGTGCGTGTGATTTTGAGGACAAGGAGCCTTTGTGTATATGTTCTTTTTTATAGGGTGGTGAGCTCGTTTTGTGATGATTAGGCTAGAGAGCCTAGATTTTAAAGGAATGTGAACCTATTTTTGTATATGTCTCGTCATTAATATAAAATACATCGATGCACCTAGACCTGCCATGATAAAAGAGTATGAGACTAAACTCCACTAGTTAGGGAAATGGGGGACTAAAATTTAAGGAAAAGCGGTTAAACTATGGAACTTAAGCCAAAAAGAAATATTATATTAATATTTTTGAATTATAAAGTATGGACAATTATTTTATCCTAATTTATAAGGATGGGGACAAGTGGGCCAAAGTAGCTCCCAACATGACAAGTGTCAAGTTGGGAACATCCATACATGTAGTTTGGAATTAGATCATTCCTTCCGTTATTCAGTCAACCATTCAACCATTCTATGATCATTCACTCACTCAAGCAGTTGTCCTCCATACCTTCCTGTCACGGTACCTAAACCTATATCCATACCCATACAAGTTTATGTACTTGGTTAGATTAGGAGCTAGACTGAAGAAGCATGTTGTCAGGCCCGTGGGATACTGAAGATGCGGGTTGTCAGGCCCATGATAAATTTCTCTCTGGGTGAGAGAATTGTTGGTAATTGATTTCTTGAAGGTGCTAAACCGTAGCTACAGGGATCTAAGACTTCTTTTTCGGCATGTTGCTAAAGCCCGAAAAGGAAGTGGGGTAGCCAAAGGACTATCGAGGAGAGAAAGGGCACACTTCCTAGGTGGGATAGGCATGTGGGGAATGAGGGACTGTAGGTTGTTAGTTTGATTTGGCAACTATGACAAAGTCTTTCATTTTTTATATGATCCATTAGCCTGGTGAGGAACCCCTTTACCCGGGTGGACTTTAGTCCTAGCTTGAGGGTGACCCACTGCTGAGAGTGGTGAGTAGTGTGGTCTAAGACTAGGAGGTTTGTGGAAGGTCTGCATGCAATCAGTGATATTATTACCAAGATAAGTGTTAATTGTGTGATAAATTACATGTTGGATTATTATTTACGTGTTTATTTTTATGGGATTATCCTATGTGTAGTTTATAACTATCTTTATATTTATGGGTATTTCTTGTATATTCTGCATGTATATGTTTACTATTATTTCAGTATGAATATGTGAATTTACATAATGTATTTGTTTTTTTACATTATATATATAAAGTTTCGCAAGAGTTCTGTGTGTATATGTTTTAATTGCATGTAGTTCAAAATTTTTATGTGGCATAGCTCAGTTGGGTGTTAGGTATGTTACAACACATTGAGAAGAGAATGAAAGTGTTTTCTGGAGTAGCATGGACCAACCTGGGTGGCCGGGGATGTTACATCTATAGTATGAAGAACAACTTGAAAGAATAGATCTTCCCAAAAGAGACTCAATTAAACAAACAGACATGTCCACACTCTTACAACTTGTACAAGATATGAATAACCAAATGATAGTGTATGAGAAAAAAGGAAATGTCCCTTCACTTACTCCTGGGGCCTCATCTTCTTCTTCACCAACTTTTAGGAATCCTAAGGAAAATAAATTTCAGCCTAAATCCATCATGCCTCATATTTGGTGTAAATTTTGTGAGGAACACCACGAGGAAAGTTCTTGTGAGGTAAAGAAGAGTGGCAGAGATAAAATCTTTGGAAAAGTCTTGAAACCATCATTGTTGTTCTTGATTTTGCATAACTAGAGGATATCCTGATCATAAACACTAGGAATAAATCCTATGCTTCAAAAGTAAAATATGATCCCCCTCATACTTCTTCTAGACTAAGCTCATGTTTGCCAGCTGCTACTGTGCAAGTTACTAAAAATATTGATAGCCAAGGAGTGCCTTCTCCTCTTCCCTCTTCCAAATACACCATTCTCAACCAATTGGATAATATCAAGGCTGATGCTACTCTTTTGGACATGGTTGTCATCCATGAGCAACAAAAGCATCTGAAAAATTTCAAGGAAGGAAAAACTTCCACCATAGCCAATCTCTATGAAGAGGTAAAAGAGGAGGATTATAGTGTAAATAAAGTAGGTGTAAATAGCTTTAGATACTCTGTAAAAAATCTCCCATTTTTCATTTCTGTAAATATTATGGACAAAATATCCCATTATTGCCTAATTGACAGTGGTTCGGGCCCAATCATAATGTTGATAATTATTATGGAAGAGTTAAGCTTGTCTTGTACATATGAAAAATGCCAAAAGCATGCTCTTTTATAATAGTTTACAACAATTGACCATAGATGAAATAAAATATGTGACTTTGGTTTTGTGCGCACATCTTGAAATAAGGACAACCCTTAATATTCAACTAATTGACATGCCAGTGAGTAATTTAGGAAGAGACTTGAAATCTTTGACAGGTGGATACATATCACTCTACATGACACACTTATTCATTCCTCATAATGGGAAGAACCTCATAGTCCTAAGGGAGGGAATAATTTCACCGTATATAAAAAGAATCCCACAGCCTAATGTAAATTCTGTCGAGGAGGACCTAGGAGTGTATTCCATCTTTGTAGATGAGGATAACACTACCCTAGAACAAATTGACCTGGAGGATGGGATGTGGAATATGCACTTTGATGGTTCATGATCCAACGAAGATAATGGAGCTCACATTATATTGTACTCACCTGTAGGTAAAATTCACAATTTTTCTTATAGGTTATAATTTGCTTGCACAAACAACATCATCGAATTTGAAGCATTACTACTAGGCATTGAAAATGCCTATAATTTAGGTTGTGGTTACCTTACAATTTTTGGGGACTCTGAACTTGTTGTAAACCTTGTACGTAAAACATATTATCCTAGAAACAAGTTAATGAAATGCTACACCCAAACTGTTTGGGTTCTTATCTCAAACTTATTATCATTTAACATCACTCATGTTAAAAGGAAATTGAATTCAATGGTTGTCAGGTTAGTTTTTTTTGCAGCCTCACCTACTCGACAACTTCTACCACAAAGACCTGATTATACTTTTCAATATTTATATCCTCCTCATATCCCTCACAATGTAGAGTCATGGTAGGTATTCCCTAGGAAATCATATGTGCTTTCATACAAAATGAACCATATAATCCCAAGGAAATTATATCCATGGAAAACAAAAAAAAATCGAAAGGCTTGAATCCTATAGAAAGTTCATTTTCATCAAGTGATGTAGGAAACAAAGAAACACATAAATAAGAGGAGTCGAAAATAAAAGTGGATGAAACCATTTCCTTAAAAATTGGGACACTCGATTCCCAAAAGAATGTTAATATAGGTGACCAATGTACTAATGAAGAAAAGTTGAAATTCACTTAGTTACTTCGTCAATTTCAAGATGTTTTTTCTTGGTCATATGAGGATATCCATGGTTTTGATCATGATCTTATAAAACATTTCATTCCTATCAAGGAAGGCATAAAACCTTAGGGAAAAACAAAGACTCATTAACCCCACACTTGAAGCAACTATTCGGAAGGAGTTGGAAAAACTCTTGAAGGCTGGGATAATTTTCCATGTTAAGTATTCCGAGTGGGTTTCCAATTTGGTTCCCGTTTGGAAAACAACTGGTAAGATCCGATTGTGAGTTGATTTTCATGCATTTAATAGAGAAAGCATAAAATACCATTTTCCTCTCCCTAATATGGAAATGATTTTGCAACAAGTTGCAGGGTCACAAATGATGTCCTTACTTGATAGTTTTTCTGGTTATAATCAGATCAAGGTAAAAAGGATAGATAAATACAAATCCATTTTCATTACACATTGGGGCACATTTTCTTATGCACATATGCCTTTTGGATTATCTAATGCAGATGCCACTTTCAAAATAACTATCGGATAGCTTTTGACAATATGATCGGTATGATTATTCATATTTATCTTGATGACTTGACTGTATATTCAAAGAACCGATTAGATCATTTCGGTCATCTTAGAAAGGTTCTCATATGATGCAGCAAATTCGACATTTCTTTGAATCCTTCTAAGTCTATTTTTGGCGTTACTAAGGGAAAAATCCTTGGGAATATTGTCTCTGATTCAGGAATAAGCATAGATCCCAAAAGGATTAATGCTATCCTAAATCTTCCTGCTCCTACTTCCAAAAATGAGGTTCATGCCTTTATGGGTATTATCAACTTTGTTCGTAGCTTTGTTCCTGATTTTTCTATAATGGTCAAACCAATTCACAGTATTCTCAAGTAACATCGATCCTTTTCCTGGACTGATGACGTCGAGATTATTTCGTAAGGATTAAGAAGGAAATCAGTTCCACACCAATTTTGGCGAAGCTGGATTTTGAGAAAGAGTTTATTATATACACTAATGCCACATAGGAAGCAATCTCTACTATCCTAATACAATGTGATGACCAAAATAATGAAAAACCAATAGCTTACATGAGTCAAAGCTTATCAGATGATGAATTCAAATATTCTTATATTGAAAAATATGTTTTCTCTCTTGTTAATGTTGTGGATAAATTTCACCACTTTATCTTAGGTAAGCACACATTGGTAAAATTCCCTTTACCTGCTGTCAAGTTTTTTCTTTCATAGAATTGTATTTCAGGGAAGCTTGCACATTGTCTTGCCAAGATCCAAGATCATGATTTAACCATCATGACTTCAAAACCCATAAAGGGACATGACTTAGCCCTTCAATTGGCTCATCATGTTGAAGCAAGTGAAGAAATTGATGAACAAGATAACCCTCTGTCGGCACTATTTTTCATTGACAGTCAAACCCTTCCTTTAGCTGAACATCCCTGGTACAAAAATCTGGTGTATTACTCGCAAAATCAGAGATGTCTAGATAATTTAGATACTCATCAAAGGAGAAGCCTCTGTCTGGAATCTTCCAGATATGTGATTTTAGGAGACTTCTTGTTTAGGAGATCTGTCGATGGTATATTACTTCATTGTGTAAATAATGAGGAAGCACATAAATTGTTACAAGAAACATATGGATATTCAGATTCATTCATTCATGTAGGTGGCTACTTTTCTACTAAAACTACTGCTTTTAAAATCATCAGAAAAGGGTATTATTGGCCTTCAATTTTTCAAGATTCTTATACTTTTTCAAGATCTTGTGACAAGTGCCAAAAGTTCACTGGGAAAGAATGTATTTTTTCCATGCCTTTACAACCTGTCCTCCTTGACTTTCCTTTTTCAAAATGGGGTCTGGACTTTGTTGGTCCTATTAATCCTCCATCTTCAGCAGGGAAACTTTTCATCTTGATAGCTACAGATTATTTTACGAAATGCATTGAAGTTGTCCCACTTAAGCATTCACAGGATGAGAAGGTTACTTCTTTCCTTGAAAATAATATTCTTTCCATGTTTGGCCTTCCTTTAGAGATTATTACAGACAAAAGTTTCACTTTGGTTTGTGCTAAGATGACTCAGTTTCTATCTAAAATGGGAGTTAAACATTTTACCTCATAATCTTATTACTGTAATACCCCTAGGCCAAACCCAATTGTAAATGTAAATGCAAATGTACTTAAGATGGTGAGTTGTTTGATATCATTTTTTTATGCACCTTCCATGTTATAGTGTGCACATGTACTGTGCTTTAAAATGATGAAGTGTTCACATTCCAAGTGTAATGTACCTCCCCGGCCACCAACAGGTCGGGAAACATCACTACTCAGACACTTAACTTAGTTTTGACAACATATGGTAACAATCCAATATCCAACTGAGGTATGTCACATAATTTTTCTTTTAAAATACGTATATACACACACATGCATGCATACATACTGAATTGCATGCAATTAAACATATACACAAAACGCTCTAGCGGAAGCTTCACATAAAAAACATAAACAAACAGTTGCGTTCTGTAAATATACAATTTTCAGGCTGTATTAACAGTAATCATAGACATGCAGCGTACACAGGGTATACCCTTAAACATACAAACAAATATGCTCACACATGACATAAAACCCATAAATTAACACATAAATGACAATGCAACATGTAAATTCATCACATAATCAATACTTATATTGGTAAGAATGTCACCAACTGCGTGCAAACCATCCACGAACCTCCCAATCTTAGACTACATTGTTCATCACTCTCAACAGTGAGTCACCCCCGAGTTGGGACTAGACTCCACTTAGGTAAGGGGTTCCTAACCAGGCTAAGGGTTCACAGTCAATAGGAAAGACTCCATCTTAGGTGCTCACTCAACCGACAACCTACAACCTCTCATTCCCCACAAGCTTGTTCCACACAAGGAAGTGTGCCCCTTCTCTGCTCAACAGTGCTTCGGCTGCTCCACTTACCTTCCAGGGCTTCAACAATAGGCTAGACTGGAAGTCTCAGAGAACTGTAGCTGTAGTTTAGCACCTTCAGTAAATTGATCCCCAACAATTCTCTCACTCAGAGAATTTATCACAGGCCTGACAGCTTGCCACTTCAATCCCACTTCCAAGTTGATAGGTAAACCAACAAGAAAATGGCCATGAAAACAAGTTCATGTACAGTCATAGGAAGGTATGAGGATAACTTCCTGACTGACGAAGTGTTCCCCCCCCCCCAATAATCATTCTTTGATCCAAGGAAAAATGGTAAGATCCCCCCAAAGGCACTAAGTTTCGACAATAAGTATGCATGTCTCCAACTTGACACTTGTCATGTTAGAAGTTGCCTTGATACACTTGTCCACTTCTTTAGGACTGAGGATAAAATAATTATCCATACTTTATGCTCTAAGAAATATTAATTTAATATTCCTTTTTGGCTTAAGCTCTCCCGCTTAGCCCTTTCCTTAACTTTTGGCCCTCCCTTTCCCTAACTGGTGGAATCTAGTCCCCCTTCTCTTTTATTGTGGCCGGTCTGTGCGCAACCATGTATTTTATATTAATCATGAGACATATACAAAATAGGTGCATTGGCCTTTAACATCTAGGTGCTCTAGCCTAATTCTAAAACATAAGCATTTCGGCTTATAATACTGGCTCACCAGCCTATAATGCATATCATATACATAAAGGTTCCCTCACCTTAATATTGTGCACACTTTAGTTACTATGTGCGGTATCCATTTTCCTCAAGGTTGCACACACTTTAGTTACTGTGTGTTGTATCCACTTTCCTCAAGGTTGCACACACTTTAGTTACTACACACGGTATCGGATTTATGGATTTGATGTCTAATCAACTTGGGAGCCGATCCAATAGTGGTTGGGAGGCCGACCAGTTCCATAAATGCGTCGTTTGGCAGGCGCGCGGGTTTTTCACCCCACAGCCGCGCCTATGCACCCAATGTTCGAAGATGTCGCGCGCGCGCGTGCGTGCGTCCAGTGGGTGCAAAAGCGCCTTGTAATTTTTTGGCCATTTTGTATAGTTTTGGCCCTTTTTCTGTGCTGTGGAATTAATCTTGTTCCATGAATGAATTGTTTTCCTGTGTTGATGATGCAGAGTTCTTGTTGCCCAGTGCGGACGAAATTTCAGTGATAACAGATGCCCCCTGATGGATGAGGTTAGGAGCAAAACGTATAGCCGAAATTCATCAATGTTTCTTTTACTGAAAATGGTGTTGTAAGGGAGAGAAAGAGTGAGACCGTATAGATAAATCCGTTGGAGAAGAAAGGAACCTGTAGATCCGACCTTCCACAAGGTGTGAAACAATATACAAGTGTGTACAAACGAGGCGGGCATGCCCCATGCTCGTGTGATGTAAATCTGAAGAGAAAATGTCTGAGTTGTTGATGTAGACGACTGCAGCGCCCTCGGGGGTGGAATGATAAAGGCAGAAGACAATTCTGCAAAGGAACATACTCTGAACTAGTGGTAATGGTCGTGGAAGTAAACAACGACAGTGATGTGGGCAGTGGTGGCCCTACCAAGTTCAAAGGTCTTTGGCAACTGATGATAAAAACTGCAATAGTCGCAAAGTAAGACCCACCGCAACATGAGAAAGTGTTGGCGTCGAATGTTATGGGGGTCAACGACATCAGGGAGCAATGGTGTTTCCCCCTGTGTCGTCCG
>SNQJ01S0038770.1:13127-41447 GCA_010110895.2 Picea sitchensis | reverse complement strand
CAAACTAAACCCTTGACCCTGCAATTCCATGACAAACGATCCACAGAGACAGACGGAGACCCCACCTAGTTTCCAAACGACAAATAGACAGAGACCCACCATAGAGACAAAGAGGCACAACAAGAGACACAGTGACCCCACCAAGGAGTCACAGAGATAGAGAGCAATAGAGAAACCAACTAGACCAACAATGACTTCTGGATCGGTAAATTTTTCTCACTCTGTCCTTTTCAAATTTCTCATTTTGAAGTGCATCATGGATTCTATAGGGTTAAATTTGCAGAGGGTTTAATATTTCTCATTTTGAAGTGCGCCATGGATTCTATGCCTATAATTATAAATTGGGCAAAGAAACCGAACTATTTGTTTATCTATTACCAAAAGAAAAAAAATTGTCTCCAGAGAGCCATATCTCACCTTTGTTTGGTTTCATAACAGAATTTGAATCCACAAAGGGATCGAATCTATTGACATCACCTTTATTGGGATCAAATCAATCTTTATAAAATGTTAACGCCCAGGTCTGAGGTTGTGTAGTCATTGAAATTTAGGGTTTCACTTGTGGCATCCATTCTCCAAATCTTACTCAATGAAAATACTTCGATTTTCACCTCTGAAACAATTTAGGCAAAGATGATCATGGTTTAACTTTTCCTAATGCTCTCCTTGCTCTAATTCACTCCTTAATTTTTGTTGCTTTCCTTCCAGAACTTCATTTTCTGCTTTACTCTTTTCTAGGGACATAAATAATTTTCTACCCACACTTTTATGGCATATAGGATCTAAACACAAACCTCATTTGATGCCTTTATCCTTACTTGGGCTTCACCTTTCCTAGGCCTCAAATAGTACCTATTGCATTTCTCCCTACAATCATCACATCCTATAACCAAGCTTAGGTTTAAAGGATTATTGGACAAAGAGATAGGTTTTAATGTTGTACTTAATATTGAAGAGAGGTTTATATTTTGATTGGGGATAGAAGGTGAAATCAAGGACCAAGAATATAAGAATTATAAGGCCTCCCTAGGTTTATCTAACTTCAAATTTATGCTCTTTACCATATCTTGATTAAGGAAAGTGGAAAACTTGGATAGACATGGATCCATAATATAAGTCTTACCTTTTCCCTTTTCGAAATTGGTTTGAGATCTTTTATTTTTAGAAGGTCCTTGAACAATGCTCCCTCCTTTAGCTATGTATTTTGAATGATGAAATTTTACTATCATGTTAGATCCCTTTTGTCTTTTGTGTTAATAATGTCACAATCCTTAAGCTATCCTTTAGGGATTTATATGGAATCCAAAATATCCATATAAACTCTGCATCGACTTTCCCTACTATCAGTGGGGACAACATATCTCCTCCTTATGGTTTTCCTTCCTCCCATTATTTGTTGACTTCATAGTTCTTTTTCTTCGATACTCATTCACTTCCTTTGTTTGTATAATTTTCTACAACATGACCACGAACATAGAACTTTACATAATGGAAGGAAATTTCCAATAATCCAACCTTAAATTATAATCCATGTTCAGTATCACTTTCTCTATGAGGTCTGGTAAACTGTCTCTCAAATCCATTTCCACCAAAATCCTTGTTATTGCCTTGTATTGGTTTTACAAAGAACTTCCATCAAAGTTTATAAAAGTCCCCAAGTTATTTCCCATGGCTTTCAATACCTTACATTCCATAATTTTAAAGGCATGCTTGGTATTTTGAGCCATATTGGTTGTGAAGTCTTTCTATGCTTCCTCAAGTTGAAATAGGGTGACTATGTTTTTAGCACCAACATAGTAGAACCCCAATGCATTTATCTTGGAGAATTTTTCATGTGTTGTCTCTTGTCTATAATTCAAAATATAACCATCCTTTGGTTAGAATGTGATGCTTTGGCATATAACCGAGTTTCATATTCCACACCCTCTCTATCCAATGATACAAGGTTTTTTTAAATACCATCGTGCCATAAATCCTTTGGTAAGTAATATTTCACTAAGTTGCAAGACTTCCCCCATGGCTATGTATTTACTCGGTACCAATTTAACCTTGTCTTATTTAATACTCATGCATTTATTTCTTCTAATTGTCAATATAACCTCTGCATGAGGGCCTTTCTTCTCTCATAACCCTCCTTCTAACACTTTTAGACTAAGGGGATCAAATCCTAAGATTTTTACTTGGATATGGTTCTACCATAGGGCTCCGCCACCATCCTTTCCTTACACCAATTTATAGGTTCGATGGAGTTCCTAATGTCACATAATCCCTTAGGAATTGAAATGACATTCTCTAATGTGCATTGAGAGTGGGATTTTGTATACACCTCTTCTAGCTCTATGCATTTCCTCCAACCTATCCTGCATCTTATCTACCTTTACAACTATGTACATCCATCAACTTGAGAGCTTCAAGAATTTTTCTATATATCTTAGTATGCTCTTCATATGTCTTCCCCCTTATTTGACTTAACTCTGATGTGAATTTCTCTTAAACTTGTAGTGGGTAAAATGTTTAGTTTGTCCAATGTTCCAATTGACTCCCATTCTTTAGAAGTGACCTTCATCATAATAGGATTAGAGAAGGATGGGATTATTAGGTGTGGAGACTTTTCCCCTAGACTTATCTCCATTCTCAACCCTGATTCTGACATGTTTGACTCTTTCCATTATGTTACTAACTCCTCACTTGGCCTGGAGTGTGTGTGTGTGTGTGTGTGTGTGTGTGTGTGTGTGTGTGTTTGTGTGTGTGTGTGTGTGTGTGTGTGTGTGTGGATATATAGATAGATATAGTCCCTTGGGGTTTCCATTTGATACTCTAGTTGACGGTTACAACCATCCTCTATTTGAAAAACCAAGGAAGAGGAGGGCATTCTCTAGAGGGCCTAGTAAGGAACTGATGTACTCACTTAGAATGTTTAATACATGGGCAAGTAAAGGACTATATTTCTCTCATGAGGTCCTTTCTTCTCTCATAACCCTCCTTCTCTTATGGGAATATAACTTCTGCATGAGAGCCTTTCTTCTCTCATAACCCTCCTTCTAACACTTTTAGACTGAGGGGTTCAAATCCTAATATTTTTCCTTGGATATGGTTCTACCATAGGGCTCCTCCACTATCCTTTCCTTCCACCAAATTATAGGTTCGTTGGAGTTCTTAATGTCACAGACTCCCTTAGATTCGAATGAAAGGACATTCTCTAATGTGCATTGAGATTGGGGTTTTGGATACACCTCTTCTAGCTCCTATGCATTTCCTCCAACCTGTCCTGCATATTATCTGCCTCTACAACTATTTACTTCCATCAAATTGAGATCTTCGAGAATTTTTCTATCTAGCTTAGTCTGCTCCCCATATGCCTTCCCCCTTATTTGACTTAACTCTATTGTGACATTCTCTCAAACTTGTAGTGTGTAAAATGCTTAGTTTGTCTAATGTTACAATTGACTCACATTCTTTATAAGTGACCTTCATCCTAATAGGATTGGAGAAGGATGGGCTTATTAGGCATGGAGACTTTTTTCCTAGACCTGTCTCCATTCACTGCCCTAATTCTAACCCTTTTGACTATTTCCATTATGTTATTAACTCCTCATTTGACCTAAATATGGACTTCAGTAACTCCTCCTCACCCCTCCTCCAAATAATCCACAAGTACTCCTCCTACATGTCTCTCGAATTTCCATGTGTGTGTGTGTGTAGATATATAGATAAATATGGTCCCTTGGGGTTGCCATCTGATACTCTAGATGATGGTTACAACCATCCCCTATTTTAAAAACCAAGGAAGAGGAGGGAATCTTGTAGAGGGTCTGGTAAGGAATTGTTGTACTCACTTAGAATGCTTAATACATGGGAAAGTGAGGGACTATATTTCTCTCAAGGGTAAAAAAATATTGAACTATCTTCCACTTATCATGATGATGATAGCATGTCCAAATTTAGCATTATGTTCAATTCTTTTTTATCTTAAGATAAGTATCCATGAGTGGGGGGTCTCTATTTTGCTAAAGTCACCCAAGATTTGCACCTTGCCACAATTGTGCTTGTGTGCACTAGTGCACATCTATAAGTGTGAGAACAAGCACTAGCATGTGGCTAGTGGGGGCTATATTAACTACATCCTTTCACTGACTGAACAAACCACCATTGAAAACATTAGTATATTTGACTTCTATAAAGAATTAAAGTATGTTTTTTACTTTCATTAATCAAGTCTTGAATTTCTCGATTTCTTAGCAGTTAGTACCTCACTATTATATTTATGGTTAATATCAATTCATTCAAAATCCTTTGACCAAGACCATGTGCTCTCTTTTTTATTAGATACTCACCTCGTAATTGTAGCATAAGTGAGAATAATACCTCTAATTTGTCCCAAGCCAATGTCATTGATAAGTTAACATGATGACCATGTTGCATTTGAGTCAACTTGGTGATTTGATAAGTTGATATTCAACATTCCACCTTTGACATCGACTTGACAAGTTGAAAAATGAATCAACTAAGAACACATATTACCCAATTGAAAGTCAAACCACGGTGACATTTAACTTTGGACATGCAACATGGAATATGATCTCCTCGCATCAAATTTAATTGTTTAAAATGATCCCCTAGGTGAATTTGATGCATATAGAGAAGTATCAAGAGTTATATTAGAGGGAAAACATCATGACACTACTATTTTGTCCATGGTAATTATGGGGATTTCCCCTCTTGTGAAGATATGAGAGATGATGAGAGAACACGATAGTATTTTTTTAAATGAGAGCTCTCACATATACCTTATCATAATGGCAGGATTTTTTTTGGTAGAGTACTTATCTTCGTCTCTTTTAGGGAGTGTCAAGGGGATCAACGAGGTGTCTATAATCAACTGGGGTAACCTCCTCTCTCCTCCCTTCACCATGCATTTTAAATTTTCTCGTTAAGGAGGTGAACACTGACCTCCTCATCCTTCATCTTGTTCAAACGTAGTGAAAGGACACCTTCATCAAGGTCACTGTGATATTTTCCACTTTATCAACTTATTTATTGAATTATTTATCCACTTTCCAAATAGAAGAGATTTTGAAGCCAAAGAACAACTCCTTCACCCTATAATAGATGCACTTAACTTGTATACAAGAGTATTTTTCCTTAACTATAAATATTGAAATATTCATCATGGAGTCCATATAAACACATGAAATAGCACCTTTCTTGAATTTCTAGAGAATTTGACTCTGACAAAGAGTTGTTGCAACCTCGGTAAGGTTATTTTATGTAGTACCTAGACCCTAGGAAAACTCATGGATCTATCCACCAATAGGGTCATATATGACACCTCCAACCCTAACTTTCCTAAGGTTCCTCTTTAAAGACCAATAAAACAATAGTAATAATTCTCTCTATTTTCCCATCCAACCTTGTATTATGTCTTTACCTAGATCTAGGTATGTATCAGAGGTCCTTTTTATTTTTTATTTTTTGATGTAGGGAAGTTGAGGGTTTTGGAGCTAGACCCATAACTTGAGGGATTTTAATCATCATATACTTACCTTTGTTTAAATTTTAGTTTTTCTTTTGCCCTTTACAATTACTTTCCATACTCTCTCATAAAAAAGTTACTACTAGATTGGAAGTTTTTCTTTGGTGGATCACTTTCTACTTAAATATGACATTGTTTCTAGTGAATGAAAATTTTGAAGGACAAATCTTGGAAGAATAATCCAAAGATTATTCATGATGGGATTACTTTTCACACATCCTAAGTAGGAGTGTTAGGCTCTGAATGTTACTTCAGAGGATTGAGTTCATACATGGGTAGGTAATTTTTCATCACCTATAATGACTTCACAAATTTATTTTCCAAAATTTGTGTTGATTTTTTTCTTCCTTTTCTTTGAATGGGAAGTGAATTGAGGGTCCTTGGGTTCCTATTATTTTAAGGTTTTATTTTGCTAGAAACCTTTTGTGAGCTAGAAGATAATAGAAGGTGTTGACCTTTGGGATTGGTTCCTTGAGCCAAATGATGTGATCCAAGATCTTGTCTTTTGGATTGGAGATGTGTTATTCCAATTGAATAGAGAGGTATTTAACTAAGTAGAAGCATGATTTTTTTCCCCATACCAATACATTTGACGTCTTCTCTAAGATTATGGGGGGCTGGCCTTTTAGACAACTAGTAGTGATTTGTAATATGTCCATAAAATATCAGACATGTTTAGTTCTTGCATTGATTTCCACCTATACCATCTAAATGAATTATTATCTCTTTTAGACATACCTACAAGATTCACAATCCCATCAATAACACACCAAATACGAAAATTAGATTCTATATGGTTTTCCCTTAGAGAGAGGGGGTTCTAAAAGGATTTCATCTTCCCAGATTTATATGTTTTTTTCATTCCCCAACATTCATGAGATTTTATTATAGATAACTATGAGGGATCGATTTATCTGTCTCCAAATTGAGGATCCATGGGAGTTCTAACTGGTGTTCTCTAGGATTCCATGCCTTTCCCCTGGTTGGAAGTAATTTATATGTAGCATTTCCTTCCACTATGCATTACCTCAAAAAATTGGATTCTATATAATCTTTGGTCCCATAGCCTTGTTCACAGTGTCGGTCTCTCTAATATTAAGACCTCATGCTGCTTAGGCCTAATATTTGTCACAATTGAGTGAATAATGTTTTTCTTTGTTTATTATAGATAACTAGGAGGGATTACTTTGTATGTCTCCAAATTGAGGGATTACTTTATTGATGCATGCACTCATAGTTCATTGGGCTCCCCTTAGGAATACAAATTGAGTTTAATGGTAAAATTGGATTGTTATTGGGCCAATTTTTTCTAATGGGTACACGTGGGTTCTTGTTCTCTAACCAAAATTTCATAGAAGGGGATGCCCCAAAGTTGTGATAGATTTACATGTCCATAATGAGGCCTTTGGAAATAAATAAATAGTAAATATTGGTGGCCCTATAAGCCTAGATTTAGACCCTAGGGAGGAAAACATGCTTGCAACTTTTCATATTATAGGAAAATTAGATCAAAATTTACAAAAAGCAGTTGTTATATGCATGTTATGTGATAATGGCCAACCTTCTATGTTCAAACTGGAGGAGGCAAGTTGTATCACATCCCTGTAAATATCCATAGACTAGAGTCTTGAATCCATGGAATATGAGCAAAGAGAGACTTGCCTATGACTCATTTCTTCAAATGATGAGATTTATGAACTACATGCAGGGAGACCCTTTATATAGAAGCTTGTCCTTTGAGAATGGGGGTCTCCCTGCATGTGTGATGGAGTCTTTCATACCTGAAGAAAAACCTTCAACAAGGTCAACTCCCTCTTTCTAAAATAATCCTATAGTAACTAGAACATGAATCTCATAAAGGTTGAATCCCTCTTTCTGAGAGAATTCAAAAACCCTGTCTTGGTACTCTTCAATACTCCCATCAACTACAAGCTTGAAATTTATCACTTGTTTAAGTTTGCAAAAAAATGATTGTGTTGAGAATTTTATTGTAACAACAAAATTCACTTGTAATATTATGTTCTTGTGGTTTCCTCAAGATTTTCATCATAACCCTTGTGACACTCATTGATTGTTTCTCTCATTTGATGGTGTTATAGGACTTACAAGAAAACATGTGTTTTTCGTATCTATCTTCATCGAGTGAGCGAAGTTCAGGTAGAATAGAGGAAAGTGAGACATCTAGTAGGTCTAACAGGCGGAGATCAACTAGAGGTGATAAGATCAGAAGAAAATTCCATAGACGCATGGAATTTTTTCTTGCTAAAGGGGGATCGTGTTCTTATGATGATGAGAGCATAGACTACATAGAGGTTCCCTTGAGGTACAAACATATAGTGAAACGATGGGTACCCAAGGATCTTCCTGAAATAAACACTGATTTTTGTGTGAACGAAAGGATATACCGCATTGATCCATCATCATTACATGGTTTGAGGCTATTTTCCATGGATGGCATAAAGGTATATTACGATGGATTAACTGAATTGATGGAGTATGTTGGACCCTATTACATATACAAATATTGGATATGGTTATTCCAATATACAAAATGTATGCGAAGATATGGTGTGGCTACAAATTATATACAGCTAAAAGACAATGATCAAAATAAATGAGAAACTATGTATATTGACATAAGGTCAAAAGCGGCGAGGAATATTGCAGGGTTTATAAAAATTACATGACCCGTGACCACAAACAAGCAACCCAATTACATATTTGAGGGGTGTGAAGGAAATCATGTATTCGTATGTGCAATAAAATCAATAGTTGTAGGGGAAGAGTTGTTGATTGATTACAATTTGAATCGAATAGATACAAACATTGTTATTATGGGGGTGGCATGTAGACTATTTTACCCAACCTTTAAGAAATGACTCTTATATTTTATGATTGTCATTATGTTCCTTAGTCACTCTTTACTTTGATGTTTTCAGCATGCCATGTTTTTGTCCCATGCGTATTCATGAACTAACTTTATTTCTCATACATTTGAATTTATTATATTCTTTCTAATTCTAATATACGCTTGTCCCAGGGTGACAGGGGGAAGGAAACAACCTTAGATCAGTCCACAGATCCTCTTGAGGATGTGCTTACCAAGGAAGAATTTTTTTCCTCCATGAACCCAAAGAAAACAATAAGGAAGATTGTGAGAAAAGCAAACATGGAACTCCATTCTTTGATTCATATTTGGCCACAGACACAGGAGATTACAAAAAGAATGAATGCCTTGATTGAAGGAATTGATTGCTATGGGGTAAGAAATATATTTAATTATCCCATTCTTTTAATTTTGGATTTCTATTTATATACTCTTATAAGTCCTTCATTAAAAACTCTTTATTTTTACAGGAGTTTTTGCAGAGTTTTGATCCCTAGGGTGTGCCTACGAAGGTTGGTGTTGGTACCAACACCATTGCTACACCGGCACAAAATAATATGGGCACATCCCCTAGGGTCGGTATCGATGTTGGTACTATGCCAGTCACTCAGACCGATATACCCCCCAGGGTCGATGTTGGTACTACACATGACCCTGATTAGCACATGCCAAAATATGCATGGGATTTTATGGTTATAGAACATGGCATTGCACATTTTGAAGCATGATTTCCTAGATCTTCCCATGTCACTAGCATAGGAACACTATCGGTTACCTTTTTGGTATACAATGAGCTCATCCCTATGAAAATAGAGAAACTTTGAGGTATTTAAGATGTGCTTTAATTTTTATGTACAATATATTTGAAATTTACTTATTATGTGTGATTATTTTAAACTAATGATAATATCGTTTTGCAGGAAATGATACATTTTATAGACCCATGGATGAAATTGCCTTGGATATATTTGGGCCCACCATATGCACAAGGTGGAATTCCCAAATTTCTAAGTTAAAAGATGAGTTTGTTAAGAAGTTGGTTGGCATGTTCAGTGAGGGTACCTTCAATAATTTTGGAGTCTCCTCAAAAGCAGGTGCAGATTTAAAATATCTACGAGACCAGTATAGGGTTCATATGCAAAAGAACCCTAGTTATGAGCATCCTCCAATTATTCCTGAGAGGGAGTGGAAAGCCCTACATGAATATGCAAAGGAGAATATGCTTTGAAAATAAGGAAAGACACCACCCAGATCAAGACGGTATGAGACACTACTAATAATGTAATTATGATGCTTTATCGTCATTGCGACATCTAATTACGTATTTGAAACTTTTCAATACAATATCCCAAACACATCAAAATCCACCAAGGCCTGGATAGGAAAACATAGGCAACACAGACTTGGCCCAGGTGGTTACTCGAAATTGGTTGTACGAATTGTAAGCATAAAAAAATCAATTGCATCTGAATAGTATATTGTTAACAATTTTAATTTAGTTGCACATAAGAAGTGAAATTCATGTTCTTATGCAAAATTGCATGGCATGCAGTACAAATAATCTCCAACACAGGAAGACCTCAAGCTTGATTTCAAGCAAGGATTTAAAGCTATGGTTGAACACAGAAAAAGATTGGGGCAAACACAACCTTCTGGCACTCAAACAGACACCTCGGTAAATAAAATCAACAAATACTATTTATAGTTTATTACTTGTACCATATATTGATTATTATTTTCAGCCATAAAGTAGTGTGTTTGTCTGTTTTAAGCATGTAATCAACGTAGAAACAAGTTTCCCCACTAGCTGAACACAATCTAGTGACAGTGGAGTGCCACCCAATGAAGGTTGTGTGCAGTTCGGTACTAGAGGTATTTCATGTGCTATAAAAATGTAGCATGGATTACACTTATAAATATTTAATTACAAATGGTGTATTAATTATAACCTTTCCTATTTCAAATCTATAGAATGTAGAGGATGAGGCTAGACAAGAAGACGAACATATGGCCGCATCCCAAACTATTTCACTTGCCTCCACTACTCAAGAAGGTAAAGATCACTCAAATGCTCTTTTTATTAATGAAATAGTTGTAATAATAATAAATTTGGATATCAATTTAACATTTCTTTCTTATTGCAGTTGATGATCCCCCCCCCTTGCAGCAGTCTGGACGTCATGAGTACACGACCAGGTTGTAAAAACGACATGTAGAGGGAAAACGAACTGAAGGTGAAGAAGGATCTGACGAAATTATTTCTGAATTCATGTCAAAAAAAAAGAAACTGAAAAAGAAATGATTGTACTAGCTATGTAATACAAAAAATCATGTACCATATTCTAAAAACATATTTTTGATGATAAATATTATCGAGATGGAGTATTTTGTGTCTATGATTAATGAATGAATGAATGAATGTTATATGTTAATGAATGATTGTTATATGTTTCTTTATGCACAAAACCACATATGTTTCTTTACGAATTTGTTGTTTTGCTAGTGTCTATGCATGAATCTTCATGTGTTGCTTTCAACTATTTTCTAGTAGATAGATTGGGTACGAGAGTGATATGATGGGGGGAGGGGCCATAAGACCTTCCACCTTCATGCGGTTGGCCCTATTCAGTAGAGAATATATTAGGATTTGGATAATCTTGGAGCAATCTTCCCTAAATCCAACAGAGCAACAACGAAGTCAATGTTGACTTTGTTATTGCTCCATCAAAACGAGGGAGGTTTGCTCCAATATTAGACTACTCCAATATATTATTCTCAAAACCAAGAGGATCTCATTCAGGTATTCATGCACTCAAGTCTTTTTAATTATTATTTAGTCATAAAAATGTTTGTTAATTCTTTGAGTGTTGGTTATATTTGTAGAACATCTACTAGATGAGATCTATTGGAGTAGCATTAAATGAATATCATACGAGGACAACCATCAAATATACAGGTATTTGAGCTATTATTTCATTTCTAATTGCAATTTATTTGTATGATTGAAATGATGATTTAGATTGTGATTTTGGTTCTTGACACTCACATGCATTCCTTTTCTAGTCCTCACTTCCCATAAATATTTCATATCTTTATTGTCACGGAACTTTGGTTGTTTGGTAATTTTCATAGTGATTTTTAAAAATCTAGGATATCTCCCAAAACATAAATACTAGGTGCCAAACAATAAAGGTTTTCATTAGTGCCCAATTGATACCAGTTAAGATTTTTTTCTTTATTGAACAAGTGCCCAGGGTTAGAATAGAGATGTATGTCAAACCTAAAAGAAATTCTAAGGAAATGTAGAAATCACTTCTACATGGCTTCCTCATGTAGAGAGGCCAATTGTCTACGTAAATAAAAGATAATGAATTTATCCAACAAATATTGTGGAAAAAGGGAAGGGTGCATTGGAGAGCCATAAATACTAATCCAACAATATTTTTCATCCACAAAGTAATATAATTTTCCATCTAGAAAAATAATCGCRTCCTCGGTAATGTAATTTCTTATCCATAGGAATCTGTCATTTCTAATGCTGAGGGAATTACAAGTATCTATAACAACAAGGTTCCTTTTAAAATATTTGACTATTGAGTATGTTACACTTGATTCTTCATGAAGGTCCTATTTAGTAACCTTTTGTGCATGCTCAAACTATTTTTGGCCATCCTGCTCCACCCTAAATTATTTGCATGGATATTTATGGAACTAGGGGGCACCTTGCCCTTTCCTACCTCTGAATGTTTGGAAGTTTGGATTGGTTGGATTCAATGTTCCTTTGTTCATTATATGAGACTTTTTCTTCTACAAGTAACGATCAAACTATGTTGAATAACCCAAATCTTGCATGGTATGTTTGTTGGGTATATGTGGCCATCATTGAAGGTGTTTGGTCATGGGCTTGTGCATTTGGTTTCAATGTGTTAATGGAGGTCGATCCCACCTTGTATTCAACACCAAATCCATAAAAACCGAGTGAAATGGACAAGGTAAGCTCTAAGCAATCGAGAAGTTTGCATTTCCTTTCCATTGTGTGATGTTTTCATGGTAATTAGGTTGATATGAGGCTAGGGTAAAACTATTTGTGCATTTCCAACCTCCATTAACTGATTAATTCATTCTTTTCTATTTTGGGTAGGAACCCTTTTTCATAACCTCTCTATATCTCACTGTTTTGCAACAAAATGCACAAATGTCAAGCTCTACTTGACCTCTTTCACTGCTTTGTTTATGATTAAGAGGATTGAAATATATAACTCTAATACTTGATATTCGTGACATGTGTATGAGAGGGAAAGTATGTGAGGCTCAAACCCGAATATTTTTAAACCCAAAGCTTTGTTTCCTTACTCTGTTGCAACATATATGTTGAGGTTGATTTCAACCTACGTATGAATGGATTGGTTATGGTTTGAATGGTCTAGCAATTAGACGACATGATATTAGAATCAAAGTGTGCATACATTTATGCGCAGATTGTGGTAGAATATTACCCTTGATGGTAGAGTTGGGGCACAATGGGTAACATATTAGTATTGTTCATTGCTTGTTGAATTCATGCCTAGGTGGTGTTTGAAGCTTGATATGTCAACCTCTTTGAACAAGTCAAAACCCAATTCGAGACATGCATTGAAAAAATGTTAATAATGAATATATGCACCAAGTTTTAGTCGATGTTATTCATGGTATTTGATATGGATTTATTGCATTCCTCAATGCAAAAGAAATGAACTCAATTATTGTTTACAAACATTTTTTTAATGAGTTGGGATGACCTAGGGCTTGATTCTTCATGAAGATCCTATTTAGTAACTTTTTGTGCATGCTCAAACTACTTTTGGTCATCCTGCTAAATACCAATGTATATTTTATGGAGCTTGGTTTGTTGTCAAAATATATTTGAATTTGGAGACTACATAATCCTAAAAATTACAGCAGATATATAGGTCTAATAAATAATTGTATGCAAATTGTGTTTGGTTTTATCCTTACAAAAAAAAATTGAGTACATATCATGTTTGGAATGTTTTGAAGCAATCTCAGCCACATATCTCTAGTTATATACATATGCATGCATGTGATGTAAGATATGGCTCATTATTATTAGCCTTGTGTTAATATAGTTAAGTGGTTGTATGATTATAGAAAAAATTTGGCTCAAAGCCATACATGCATAATTTACTTGTTGGCAGACTCAAGAATAGATGTTGTACTTGGTTACAATATTTGAACTACACATTAGTGTTGTAACCTATTTGGATTGATGAAGCAAAAATAGTTTAATCTCTTACTTATGCATTGATATGGTTGATAAATAGGATCATTGTTTTCTTGGATGGTGGAAAGTTAGAAGCATATAATAGGTTGTTGGGTTATGTAGCTAAACATTTTCTTTGGTTATAACTAACATGGTTTAAAGAGCATGCGTGCACAAATTTTATTATTACCTAGGCATTCCATGGATGTCTTAGAATTGGTACCTCCACTAGTTTCTAAAACTAAGATTACAACCGACACTTTTCCATATTTAGAACAACCGACACTTTTCCATATTTAGATCCGAATAATTCTTTAGGTGCACCACTCACATGATTGTTGCAATGGTTTCTTATTGCCAAGGCACTCATACACTGCCCAACTATTTTAATTGTTGGTGAGGGTTTCATTTCCACCTTCATTTTACTTGTGTTATTTGAAGGCTTTCTCCTTGTATTTATACTTAACTTCCTCTTCATAATAAGAATATACCTTTCTTCAATGGCCTACAATTCCTTTTCACTTGGACTCAATGAAGTAAAGTCACTCCTCATTAACATCTCACTATTTCCTACAACCCATTGGTCTTCATACTATTAAATATCATGCAACAATTGCCCACCTTCAACTATTGGATTGATATAAAGTTGAGAGTTTTGTTGGTCAAGTGAAACTCCATACTTTTTCAACTCCATACATAAGCGTATTTCTAGCAAAAGTTGACTATCCCTATAGACTACCTCAATTTGTGCATCTTCCCCAATGTTGTAGGTTGCACCTTGTGAGTGATTTTGTTAAAACCTCCACAACACTAGTTCATTTATTTCTCACTAACTCACACAAATGTTTAGTTGATGAGGCACAAGGTGTATCACATTTGAAAATTAACAATATATGCAAAGAAAACCACGGTAATAAGAAATGAGATAGAACATAAAAGAACTCAAAACATATTGATTTATTTATTCATGAGGAAATGGCATTCATATAGACTTTTGCAAATGGTCTACCTTTATTATAAACAAATATTAAATTATATCTAATTAACTACTTCTATACATCTCAAGGTTAATTGTGTAAATTTATTGATAAAAATGTTATCCTCTATGTATGCACTTCATGGAGTTGCACTTTGGGGATCTGCAGGTCGGGATGTGTGGTTTCTTATGTTACATAAGTTCCTGTCATTTTAGATTAAAGTCATCCCAGGCTTCCTCTTAGTTTAGGAAGATCAATACTTCTGAAATTTAGCAAACAATAATAATGTGTTGTGCCCCAAATACCTATGCACGGGATTGTGAATCCATAAAACTACATTGTAGTTTTTTCAAACATATAGTGAGTAGGAAAACAAAAACTATAATAGCAGCATCATATCAGTAGTTGAAGTTTTAGAGTGAATGTGATTTGGTAGAGGTTGAGGTGTTGATTGAGGAAAATTGCATGTGGTATGTTTTGCATAAGTGTCCATGTCAATATTGGTGAGGATGATGCACTTAGTAGATATAATTTGTGAAACTTCCTTCGTTACAATCATTGTGAGGATAAACAACACCAAAGTTCTATGAGTATTGTTGTCAACAAGCAAAGAGATCCTTCCATCAAGATTTATGTGTTCTATTGTATTCTCTTGAGTGCACCATATACAAAATATAGTATGCTCAAACTATATTAGTAAGTTCATGAAGATCCTATTTAGTAACTTTTTTGTGCATGCTCAAACTACAAGATTTATGTGTTCTATTTTATTCTATTGTTTGGTAATTTTCATAGTGATTTTTAAAAATCTAGGATATCTCCCAAAACATAAATACTAGGTGCCAAACAATAAAGGTTTTCATTAGTGCCCAATTGATACCAGTTAAGATTTTTTTCTTTATTGAACAAGTGCCCAGGGTTAGAATAGAGATGTATGTCAAACCTAAAAGAAATTCTAAGGAAATGTAGAAATCACTTCTACATGGCTTCCTCACATAGAGAGGCCAATTGTCTACATAAATAAAAGATAATGAATTTATCCAACAAATATTGTGGAAAAAGGGAAGGGTGCATTGGAGAGCCATAAATCATAATCCAACAATATTTTCATCCACAAAGTAATATAATTTTCCATCTAGAAAAATAATCACATCCTCGGTAATGTAATTCTTTATCCATAGGAATATGTCATTTATAATGATGAGGGAATTACAAGTATCTATAACAACAAGGTTCCTTTTAAAATATTTGACTATTGAGTATGTTACACTTGATTCTTCATGAAGGTCCCATTTAGTAACCTTTGTGCATGCTCAAACTATTTTTGGCCATCCTGCTCCACCCTAAATTATTTGCATGGATATTTATGGAACTAGGGGGCACCTTTCCCTTTCCTACCTCTGAATGTTTGGAAGTTTGGATTGGTTGGATTCAATGTTCCTTTGTTCATTATATGAGATTTTTTCCTCTGCAAGTAAGCATCAAACTATGTTGAATAACCCAAATCTTGCATGGTACATTTGTTGGGTATATGTGGCCAGCATTGAAGGTGTTTGTTCATGGGCTTGTGCATTTGGTTTCAATGTGTTAATGGAGGTCGATCCCACCTTGTATTCAACACCAAATCCATAAAAAACCGAGTGAAATGGACAAGGTAAGCTCTACACCTAGAAGTTTGCAGATTTCCTCCATTGTGTGATGTTTCTCATGGTAATTAGGTTGAGGCTAGGTAAACCATATTTGTGTGCATTTCCAACTCCATTAACCGACAATTCATTCTTTTCTATTTTGGGTAGGAATCCTTTTTCATAAGATCTCTATATCTCATTTTTTTTGCAACAAAATGCACAAAGGCCAAGATCTACTTGACCTCTTGAACTTATTTTTTTATGATTATGAGCATTGAAATGTACAACTCTAATACTTGATATTGGTGAAATGTGTATGAGAGGGAAAGTATGTGAGGCTCAAACCCAAATATTTTAAAACCCAAAGCTTTGTTTCATTTCTTTGTTGCAACATATATGTTGAGGTTGATTTCAACCTACGTATGAATGGATTGGTTATGGTTTGAATGGTCTAGCAATTAGACGACATGATATTAGAATCAAAGTGTGCATACATTTATGCGCAGATTGTGGTAGAATATTACCCTTGATGGTAGAGTTGGGGCACAATGGGTAACATATTAGTATTGTTCATTACTTGTTGAATGCATGCCTATGTGGTGTTTGAAGCTTGATATGTCAACCTCTTTGAACAAGTCAAAACCCAATTCGAGACATGCATTGAAAAAATGTTAATAATGAATATATGCACCAAGTTTTAGTCGATGTTATTCATGGTATTTGATATGGATTTATTGCATTCCTCAATGCAAAAGAAATGAACTCAATTATTGTTTACAAACATTTTTAATGAGTTGGGATGACCTAGGGCTTGATTCTTCATGAAGATCCTATTTAGTAACTTTTTGTGCATGCTCAAACTAATTTTGGCCATCCTGCTAAATACCAATGTATATTTTATGGAGCTTGGTTTGTTGTCAAAATATATTTGAATTTGGAGACTACATAATCCTAAAAATTACAGCAGATATATAGGTCTAATAAATAATTGTATGCAAATTGTGTTTGGTTTTATCCTTACAAAAAAAATTGAGTACATATCATGTTTGGAATGTTTTGAAGCAATCTCAGCCACATATCTCTAGTTATATACATATGCATGCATGTGATGTAAGATATGGCTCATTATTATTAGCCTTGTGTTAATATAGTTAAGTGGTTGTATGATTATAGAAAAAATTTGGCTCAAAGCCATACATGCATAATTTACTTGTTGGCAGACTCAAGAATAGATGTTGTACTTGGTTACAATATTTGAACTACACATTAGTGTTGTAACCTATTTGGATTGATGAAGCAAAAATAGTTTAATTTTTCTATGTACTGATATGGTTGGATAAATAGGGATCATTGTTTTCTTGAGAAGTAATGGTGGAGTTAGAAGCATATAATAGGTTGTTGGGTTATGTAGCTAAACATTTTCTTTGGTTATAACTAACATGGTTTAAAGAGCATGCGTGCACAAATTTTATTATTACCTAGGCATTCCATGGATGTCTTAGAACTGGTACCTCCACTAGTTTCTAAAACTAAGATTACAACCGACACTTTTCCATATTTAGATCCGAATAATTCTTTAGGTGCACCACTCACATGATTGTTGCAATGGTTTCTTATTGCCAAGGCACTCATACACTGCCCAACTATTTTAATTGTTGGTGAGGGTTTCATTTCCACCTTCATTTTACTTGTGTTATTTGAAGACTTTCTCCTTATATCTATACTTAACTTCCTCTTCATAATAAGAATATACCTTTCTTCAATGGCATACGATTCCTTTTCACTTGGACTCAATGAAGTAGAGTCACTCCTCATTAACATCTCACTATTTACTTCAACCCACTTGTCTTCATACTATTAAATATCATGCAACAATTGCCCACCTTCAACTATTGGATTGATATAAAGTTGAGAGTTTTGTTGGTCAAGTGAAACTCCATACTTTTTCAACTCCATACATAAGCGTATTTCTAGCAAAAGTTGACTATCCCTATAGACTACCTCAATTTGTGCCTCTTCCCCAATGTTGTAGGTTGCACCTTGGTGAGTGATTTTGTTAAAAACCTCCACAACACCAATTCATTTATTTCTCACTAACTCACACAAATGTTTAGTTGACGAGGCACAAGGTGCATCACATTTGAAAACTAACAATATATGCAAAGAAAACCCCAGTAATAAGAAATGAGATAGAACATAAAAGAACTCAAAACATATTGCTTTATTTATTCATGAGGAAATGGCATTCATATAGACTTTTGCAAATGGTCTACTCCATTATAAACAAATATTAAATTATATCTAATTAATTCACGCTCATACATCTCTCAAGGTTAATTGTGTAAATTTATTGATAAAAAAATAAGTTATCTCTCTATGTATGCACCCTCATGGGAGTTGCACTTTGGGGATTCGTGCTCTTGGGGATGTGTGGTTTCTTATGTCACATAAGTTCCTATCATTTTTAGATTAAAATCATCCCAGACTTCCTCTTAGTTTAGGAAGATCAGTACTTCGGAAATGTAGAAAACAATAATAATGTGTTCTACCCCGAATACCTATGCACAGGCTTGTGAATCCATAAAAACTACATTGTAGTTTTGTCAAACATATAATGAGGAGGAAAACAAAAACTATAATAGATGCATCATATCAGTAGTTGAAGTTTTAGAGTGAATGTGATTTGGTAGAGGTTGAGGTGTTGATTGAGGAAAATTACATGTGGTATGTTTTGCATAAGTGTCCATGTCAATATTGGTGAGGATGATGCACTTAGTAGATATAATTTGTGAAACTTCCTTCGTTACAATCATTGTGAGGATAAACAACACCAAAGTTCTATGAGTATTGTTGTCAACAAGCAAAGAGATCCCTCCATCAAGATTTATGTGTTCTATTGTATTATTGCAACATAGTGATTGTAAATGATACATGCTAGCTTTGTAATACCCGAAGAAACTATAAATCCCTAGCTCTTGAGTGCACCATATACAAAATATATAGGAGAATGAGATTGATCCTTATTAATGATACCACAATAGACTGTGTGCATAGTTATTTTTTCCCTACACGTGAATACTTGGAAAAATGGTCACCCACAATTAATTGTGTTTGTACGTTGATCTCTGAACTATTATAAACTATTTGATTTATCACAACACCTATCTCCTATTGTGTGGGAAAAAGAATCTAATCAAGATCCATTTCTCCATATTCAAGAACCATGTGAATATGAGAATATTTAGTAATTTATTTATCCTTGAATTTTGAGTCTCCTATCATCACACCCTTGAATAAAATTGTGTTTCTAATCTCATAGTTAGTAAGTTGTATAATATAGTGTTTTTCCATGCAATCGGACTAGGTAATCCATCTTTTCATAATAATAAAAAAATTATGCAGTAGAATAGTTGTGCATTTTTAGTTTTATTTTTTTAAGGGCATAAATGGTGCATTTTTATGATACAACTTTGTGTAATATGTTGCAACCATCGTTGCCTTATGATTTCAATTTTTTTTGAAACTAAACAAAATGGGATGAATGGTGTATTATTGACCTTTATATGAACAAACATTGCACTAGGACTCTTATTTCTTGATCATGGTGCTTGTCATTGACCCTATCTTCATGATGCTTCTCGAAACATTAGTTAGAAATGATATACTTTGTTCCGTTCTTAGATGACCATTTTCTTCAACAATCTAGGTAATCTTTGCCAAGTTGCTAATGGTGTTTGGAGGTCAATGTATTGGCTCCACCCTAGATTATTTGCATGGATGTTTATGGCACTAGGGGGCACCTTGCCCTTTCCTACGTCTGAATGTTTAGAAGCTTGGATTGGTTGGATTCAATGTTCCTTTACTCATTATATGAGACCTTTTCCTCTGCAAGTAAGGATCGAACTATGTTGAATAACCCAAATCTTGCATGGTATGTTTGTTGGGTATATGTGGCCATCATTGAAGGTGTTTGGTCATGGGCTTGTGCATTTGGTTTCAATGTGTTAATGGAGGTCGATCCCACCATCTATTCAACACCAAATCCACTAAACCCAAGTGAAATGGACAAGGTAAGCTCTAAGCAAGGAAGAATATTGCACTTCCTTTCCATTGTGTGATGTTTTCATGGTAATTAGGTTGATATGAGGCTACAGTAAAACTATTTGTGCATTTACAACCTCAATTAACTTATTAATTCATTCTTTTCTATTTTGGGTAGAAATATTTTTTCATAACCTCTATATATCTCATTTTTTGCAACAAAATGCACAAAGGCCAAGCTCTACTTGACCTCTTGCACTACTTTGTTTATGATTAAGAGCATTGAAATATACAACTCTAATACTTGATATTTGTGACATGTGTATGAGAGGGAAAGTATGTGAAGCTCAAACCAAAATATTTTTAAACCCAAAGATTTGTTTCCATACTCTATTGCAACATATATGTTGAGGTTGATTTTAACCTGCGTATGAATGGATTAGTTATGGTTTGAATGGTTATCCAGCTAGCAATTAGAATACATGATATTAACATCAAAGTGTGCATATATTTATGCGCAAATTATGGCAGAATATTACCCTTGATGGCAGAGTTGGGGCACACTTATATCAAACATAAAATTTGTTTCTTGGAATATTTAGGAAATGGGCTCTAACCTTGTATTTATGCATTTCTAACACGAAGGGAAAAGCATGCACTTCATTTCTATTGTTCCCATTGCATCTTGGGCCTCTTTATCCTATTGCCATGTGAATTTTTGCAAAATGTGATCACCTTTATCTTTTGAAATCTTCTATATACTCTTTGAAACAAATTGATGCACTGGATCCATGGGTGACTTGGTCTTTAGGGCCAATATTTCTCCCTTACTAAATTATCTCAGGGGTTTACTTATTGCATATTTTGTAACTTGAATGGTAAACACTTGAAACTTATCAATTGAAAAACTTGGAAGCATATTTACTAAGTGTCTAAGTGAGCATATAGTATAGAATTTGTTAACGATTTTACCTTATTTGTTAACAAGTAATTTGTCCTTCAAGACCATATATGAACAGATATAATATATATATATATATCGATATTTATTTATTGATTTTTAATATTGACACATTCGTCGGGTGTCTGACGAAACTAACCGTCGAATGCATAGAAACATCGTTGGACATACTATGGGACTGTCGGTTATCCGACGAATATAACCGAAGATTTTTCATCATATAACCAACAAACGTTGGACATCACACTGTCAGATATCCGACGAACGTGATTTGAGTCTGACATTTTGGTCTGAAAATAATACCCATCAAAGGTATGGAACCTTCGACAAAGATATCTTACTTGGCAGTCGAATATCTGACGGTAATGGATGTCAGAATTCTGACGAATAGATGTCGGAAATAACGACATATATGAACGATGTTTTGGTCCTTACGACTGTCGGCATACCAACGAACTTGTGTCGGATATCCGACGGTCCAATTTTCGTCAGATAATTTGACCAAATTAAACAGATGGATATAATAACCACATTTGTCGAAGTACCAATGGACAAGCATCAAGAAACCGATGTACAGCCTACATGAATCCTTTATGAGTCATTGTAAGCCTAAGGTAAGTTTTATTAAGTAATCATTTCTGACATTGAACATTCCTGTGAATTGCTCTATCAAATTGTGATATCTTTGTTTTCCATTTTGCATTTTCCTCTTACTTGAATGAGTTGTATACATTGAGAATCAATGGTTGTCCATAGACAATAGATTATTAAGCACCAAAGAATTTGTTGTGAATGCATGTTGCTTATGTGCTTTGTTCAAGTACTTGTCAAATCCATTTTGCAGAGAGAATCTTTGTTTGGTGGATGTTCTATTTTTTGTTACATTCTCCATTCTTCCATCCACCATTATATGAGTTGTGTGTCTGATAGGCAATTCAAAGGGCCTTCAATCTAACAGAGTGTTTACTTGACTCCATGCCCAATGGTATATCATTGATATGTAGTTAGTTTGTTGTCATCTTCCTTTCTCTTTCAATATTTTCGATCCATCAAACCCACCCATATCCTATTTCAATCTATAGAAAACCATTTCAATAATTAAGATGTGCTAGGCTTGGCTCTATAGTAGTCTAGAGACAACTTCTAGCACTAACAGTCTCAGTGGCCTTAACTTGCTTTTTCGATCCTTTGGGAGACATTGTGTTTAACCTGCAAAGATTTTTCAAAGGAAAATCAAATAACAATAATGCAATAAATTATTCATAAAGATTAACGTAAACATAAAACTGAACTTACTTCTAGTGCAAGAGAAAATCAAAGTTGTTATGTGGAATGGTTTGAAAAACAAAAACATTCACAACAGTCAGTAATAGTAACAATGGCAATGGAAAAATGGAAATTTAGTATAATTGAATATTAAGATTTGGTTCCATATCTGATCATAGGTATTATAAATGACACTTACTTATTGTCATATCACCATAAATTCACAAACTGATGTTTTTATTCGTAAAATAAAACTTCATTAACAAGTCATTGTAATAAATTAGCTTTGCAACCTTAAGACTTGTTCAAAATTGTGCAGATAAGACTTAATCTCGTATTTAATTACTTTAAACCCATGATTAACTCTTTTTTTACGCCTTAATCACCATCTTAGTGACCACTGGATATCGGGACATCAGCAAATGTATGAGAGTTTTGGCTTTAGGATGAGTGTGATATTCAATATCGGAACTTCAAGTATCGAGTATATCGGATATCGGATATTTGGTATATCGTATAACCATATTATAGCATTAAAACAAAACTCTGATATGAGATGACGTATCAAAAATTTATCAAGTATTGAGATTTTTTTAGAACGAAAAGCATAAAACCATGGGCCGATAAGCGATATTATTTGAAGAAGAAGAATTTTTATTGGTTTTTTAGGTATTTTTGAAATTTATTGAAATTTTTTAATGTTTTAATATCAAATAAACATTTGATAATGTATTTACAAAATTGTATAAATCCACAAAAAAAAATTAAATTAATGAAAGGGAATCTAATAACCAAAAATGATTTGGTAAATCAAAATGTAAATGAAGGGGCCCTAAAATTTTAGAATAAACTTCAAAAGGGGGTTTTGGGGGCTCAACAAATGGTGACACACTAGGTGACATAGTTATCTCTATCTAAAATTATCTAGAAGACTTATTCACACTAAATGTTAAAAATTAGCCCAATGATTGTAAAGATAGATCTCTTGATTATGGGTACCACCATATGTTTATGAATTTAAAATATATTCTCACTAATCACAAGCATCGGGTAACTGACAAACTACCTCTTCAAGCATAATTTTGAGGTTAATTTTCTTTATTTTTTAATCCACAAATAATTGATATAAGGCATGACCTAGGTTCTTCACTATGGGTGAGTAAACAGTTGCCTATGTGTGTTCCTCATCTCTCTTTAACCCAACAATGTTTCACTTCCCGCAAGCATCCATAGCCCCGATGAAGGTGCCTTAGTATCATACAAGTATGGCCACGCTTACAGCGAGCATCCATAGCCCCAACAGGTTTACTTATACTTCCCACACTATATAGTGCTTTCAACTTCCCTTTTATTATGTTACACCCTTAATGATTTGTGTGTGTGTGTGTGTGCAATTAGGTGTTTAGGGAAGTGGGGTGATATGTGACTTATTTAAATTTGCTTGGTAGTCTACTCACTTCAGAGATTAAGATTAAGGTATTCCTTCCATCAATCATTTTAGGTATAAGCTTTTAAATGTGAAATGAATGAGGCTCAGGAGAAGAAACCTGTAAGAGACCTAAAATGTAAATGTGTCGGTGACATAAATATGAATTCTTGGTAACATAGGAGTTCCACCATAAGTATAGAAATTTTTCTTTATGAATCATAGAATTGTATATAGATTCTTTGGTGTAATGCTTTCAGTTGTAGACATGCATATAATACAACCCAGATGGTATCAATTATTTATTTAGGATAACAAACCCTTCTATTGTTACAAACAAATTGATAAAATCAAACAGAAAAGAGGACATAACCATATTTACAGTTTTATGATTTTCAAGAAAAATGTTTTTTAGGAATCAGGCCATTCACAAGAAGAATTTATTTTTCTCCCTCTAATGATTGAATAATATATGTTGAAAGGCCAACTTTCTTAACAATTTGAAATGGACCAAGATAGATTCTTTGAAATTTTGTGGTTTCCTTTTTCTTCATGTGCTTTGTCCCATTTAATAACTAAATCACCAATTTCCTAATTTTTATTACTAACTGAATGTTCATCAAACCATTTTTTAATTATTTTTTTATGTTCAAAGAAAGTTTGTTTGGATTTATTTCTTTCTTCTTCCAATTTTAATAATTCCTCAATGTGCTCCTGCATTTTAGGAAAGGGATCTTCTCTAACAAATTGTGCTAATTGGAGAGAATGTAAAGCTACATTAGTTGGTAAAATGGCTTCCTTGTCATAAACAAGGAAGTACGGAGAATTACTTAATGTAGTTTTAAGTGTGACCCTATCATCCCATAAAGTAATTGTAAGAGATTTATGCCAATTCCTCTAGTTTTCATTAACAATTTTCTTGATGATTTGGAGAAGGTTTTTGTTGGTAGACTCTGCCAAACCATAACCTTGTGGATAATAATTGGCAGAATATTTAATTTTGATACCTTTCTCTACAACAAATTCAGTTAATTTAATCGAAGAAAAATAAGAAGCATTGTCAAAAATTAAAGTATTAAGAACACCAAACCTTGTAATAATAAGTTGCTCAATGAAAGATATCACCTGATTCTGATTAACAGTTTTTAGAGGAGTGGCTTATGTCCATCTCATGAAATAATCAGTGGTTGTTAAAATGTACTTGTGTAACTAAGAATAATTTGAATTTATCTCCCCGATCATGTCCAGTCCCCATTGTTCAAATGGTCCATCAATCATCACAGGTTGTAACAGGAATGTAGGTTTTTTCTCTCTTCCGGTTGAAGTTTGACAAACTTTGAATTTTTGAACATATGCATGAGCATCCCTAAATAAGGTTGGCCAGTAGTATTATGCTCATAGAATCTTATGAGCAGTAGTATCTCCACTAAAATTTATGCTTGCAGGACCATCATGTAAATCAAATAACACTTTATCAACATTTGATTTTTCTAAACACCTCAGCAAAACATAATCATAGTTTCGTCTGAATAAGACTCCATTAATCAATTGATAATGAGTATATTTCAATCATAATGCTCTATTTTTCTTAGATACATAATGTTGAGGAGAAAAATCGTGCATAAGGAAGAATTTAAGATATTTATACCAAGAATCAGTAGAATCTTATGTAAGATAGATTTCATCAATTCCTAACTCTTATTCATTTTTGTTTTCTGACTCCAAATAAATTGATTATGTTTCCAATCTACAAAGGCCTAAACCTCAAAGAATTTTGGATGGTTTAATTTCCAAATCATACTCATGTAGAGTAGTCATCCAGTTTGCTATTTTGTCTCCAAGATCCTTTTGAACAAGTAAGTTTCGAATAGAGGGATATGGAAAAATCATTTTAGTATGTGACTTTAAAAGGAAAGGTCTAGAATGTTTGATTGCTTTGAAAACTGCATAGGCTTGATTTTCCACTTAAAAATAGTTCAATTTTGCGCCTTGAAATCTTAAAATCATGAAACAAATTGGTATTTCAATATCTTGATCATTCTTTTGAGTAAGAACAACAACACAAGACAAATCAAAAGCAAAAGTATAGAGAATAAACTATTTATTAAAATTGGGAGATGATCGAGTTGGGGATTGTACAATTGCTTCTTCAATAATTTGAATGATTCTCTTTCATCTTTATTCCATTTGAAAATATAATATTTCCTAATCATATTTTGTAAGCACCTTACTATCTCTGCAAAAATTGGGACAAAATGTCTGACAAAATTAATTTGCCCCAAGAAATATTGCATCATTTTCTTGTTATGTGGGAAGGGAATTTCTAATATTGCTTTAATTATTTCAGGGTCTATAGCAATTCCTATTTTGAAAATGATGAAACCTAAAAGTTTTCCTTTGGTAAGGGAAAAGATGGTTTTCTTTGGGTTAAGAGAAATGCCATGTTTTCAGTAGTGGTTGAAAATTTGTTTGAGATGATGTACATGATCAGATCTATTTTTGGAAAATACAGCAACATCATCAAGATATATTACCATTGATTTATTCATTAGTACTTTAAAGGTGATTTTCATGGCTCGTTGAAATGTGGCACCAGCGTTGACTAATCTGACTGACAGTTTTTTTTACGCATAAGTGCCCTATTTGGTTCGAAAGGTCATTTTCAGTTGATCATTTTTGGACACTAAGACTTGGTTATAACCTAAGAATCCATCTAGAAAAGACATTATCTCAAAACCTTCTGCAAATTGTAGGATCTACTCCATAAGAGGAAGAGGGAAGTTATCCTTTTCAGATGCTTTATTCAAATTTATGAAATTGATACAAATTTGAATATCTTGATTTTTTTTTCCTACCGAAACCATATTAGAAACCCATTGTGAGTGTCTAACAGGAAAAATTATTATGGCTTGTAGCAACTTGTTTAATTATTTTTCTATTTGTTGGACTGGTTTGACATCAGATTTCAATGGAATTACATGTTGAATAACTGAAGTATCATAGGTTTTCAAATCATTACATGTCCAGGAAAAAATATCTTTGTATTTTTTCAAAATATTAATAAAAGAGGTTTGTTCTGAAGGTGTGCAACCTAATCTAAGATTTGCATTTTGTGGATTCTCTTCAATTCCTAAGTTTATTATTTCAAACTTCATTGAAGAACTGTTAGTTTTGCAATTAGTTGGTACTTTGAATATATCCTGAAGATCATAAAAACTTTATAATTTCACTACAGATTTAGGGTTGATGTTTTCCGGTTTGGCCTTACAATCTAGTGAAGGATGATTAATTTCCAAATCATGTTGATTCTCGTCAATGATTAAATCTTTATATGTGTCTTCTTGTTTAAGGAAGTTTAAAATATGATCATCATCATCAAAAACTCTCCAATTGGTTATATTGTCATGCACAGATGGCCTAAACAATAATTCAATTGAAAATATATCATGAGAGAATTCTACAAATGGAATCAATTTTGAGGCAACATTAGCAAGTAGGTTTGCATCTGAATTATGAGATCTAGTAACAAACATGATATTAAAAGCAGTGAAATGTGGTAACAAATCCCAAACAATCTATTGATAATATTTTAGATGATTCGAAACACAATGGATAGTATTACGTACATGTTTGACAACAATCTCAGAATCATCGTAAACCTTAATGAATTAAACATTCAAACCCATAGCCTTTTTTAAACCTTGAATCAATGCCTCATACTCGGCTACATTGTTTGTACATTGAAACTCTAGTCTTTAGGCTAACATGGTTCTATCACCATTGGGATCTTACAAAACACAACCTGCTCCAACGCCTTCATTATATTTTGATCCATGTTGTAGTCTACGGAATCACATAGATGCATTCAAGAGAGACTACATCGTGAAGCACATCAAGAACACACACAACCCAACAAAGAGAAGAGAATTTAGGGAAGGATATCCATCCAAGTCTTTATTTTGTCTTCATGGGTATTTGTACAATAGAGAGATTGTTGGAGTGGTTGTACCCGCTCCAACCAATCCTTCGTTATGTCCTCTTTATACATATGTTCTTATACATTCTTATACTTAGGTTAATGTATGATGACATTTACATGGCCTAGAAGGCCTCCTCAACATCTCCCCCACACCCAACTCCTTTCTCGTCTCGAGCAAGTGTGTAAATAACTAATGACCTGTTAGTCTTTAGCCTTCGTCTTCAATCTAGTAAATGCATGTGCAGTCAGTGAGTGTCGCAGCGCTTTTCTCCCACCCAACAATGGTCTTCTTGATCTTATTGTTACACCTTTCTCTCTGGTTCCTTCAGAGTGGTGAGTGGCTCGTCTTGGGCTCATATTGC